>JASDQU010010454.1:139977-150563 GCA_032191745.1 Picea mariana | reverse complement strand
AAACAAAATATATTTTATTCCTTTTATTTACCATTATACACGTAAAAATAAGTAAATGATAAACATTACAATTAAATGATTAAATCATATTAAATACATTAAAAAAAAAAAAAACATTTAAAATTGCATTCTATTTCTTTCAATTTCAATTTCAATTTCAATGTGTAATTTTTTAATATTAAAAATTAAAATGTTAAAAAACAATCATTAAAAACATACAATAAACTTGAAGAAAGGTTATAATTTTTTTTTAAATGTGTAGGAGGGTTAAATTCCTCTTTACTTAAAAAATAAAACTAGTTTATTAATATTATTATAATGTGATTAATCAAATTTTAATACATGTAAAATTAAATATAAAATTATGAAAAATTTAAATTTAAATAAAAAAATAATTAAAAATATCAATTATAATAAATATAAATTTTTTAATAAAAAATATAATTCCATTTTATTTTCATTTTAGTATAATTAATAATTCCAAAAAAATATAATTAATATTCCATTTTTAGTATAATTAATAATTCCAAAAAAATATAATTAAAATTCCATTTTATCTTCTTTATAATTTAATAGTCATAATGAATAACAACCACAAAGACTCAACAGGGCAGCAAGAAAGACTCCATTAATGGTAGGCACCAAGAATGCGCAAAGAGGACACCAAATAAAGAAAATTGGCTTTCTTCCTATATAGCATTTTCTGTAGCATGAGAGGTTATCTCTTCCTCCATAGCATTCTTTGTAGCCACTGTTGTTGTAGCTTAGAAAGATGAACCCCTCTCTCTAGTAGCTTCAATTCAATGCAATGCATGTCAAATACATGAAAACCATTGACATCAAACAAACTCTTTGGTCTAGCTATCAATCTTTCATTCGAACAGATCCAGATGTGATCGACTTGAATCAGCAACGGTGGGTCCTCAATGGAAAGAGAGAACCAAACAATGCCTTCACTTCCGATTCGAATTTGCGTTCACCGAATGCAGAGATTGAACAATGGGAAAATAAATCCCACGCATGCAGTGGAGCCATTTGGTGGCCTTCCAGCTTGGTGAGCAGAAAGTGGAGCCACTTGGAAAACACAGAGTCGAGCCACTTGGCGGGAAAAATTGGAGACACTTGGTGGGCTGCCAACGAAGACACTTGGCGGGCAGAGAGTGGAGACACTTGGCGACTGGCAATGGAGCCACTTGGCGGCTGAAAGTGGAGCCACTTGGCGGCTGGCACTTGGCAAGCAGAGAGTGGAGCTACCTAGCGACCTGCCACTGGAACACTTGGTGGGCACAGAGTGGAGACACTTGGCGGTCAGAGAGTGGAAACACTTGGTGATCAGAGAGTGGAAACACTTGGCAGCCTGCCAATGGAGACACTTGGTGGGAAGATAGTGGAGACACTTGGCGGTTAGTGATTGGAGGCACTTGGCGAGCAGTGAGTGGAGACACTTGGTGAGCAGAGAGTGGAGCCACTTGGCGGGCAGAGAATTGAGCCACTTAGTAGCTTGCAGTGGAGCCACTTGGCGGGCAGCGAGTTGATCCACTTGGCAGCCTACAATGGAGCAACTTGTTAGGTAGCAAGTTGAGCCACTTGGCAGCCTGCAGTGGAGCCACTTGGCGGTAATGAGTGAAGCCACTTGGCGAGCAGAGAGTGGAGCCACTTGGCGAGCAGAGAGTGAGCCACTTGGTGGGCATCTATGGAGCCACTTGGCAAGTAGAGAGTCTAGCCACTTGGCGGCATCCAGTGGAGCCATTTGGCGGCCTTCTAGTAGAGACACTTGGTAGGTAGAGAATGGAGCCACTTGGAGGTCTGCCAATAGAAACACTTGGCAGGCAGAGAATGGAGCCACTTGGTGGCCTGCCAATCGAGACACTTGGTAGCCTGCTAGTGGTACATTTGGCGGGCAAAGAGTGGAGCCACTTGGTAGTTAGAGAGTGGAAACACCTGGCAGCCTACCAGTGGAGACACTTGGCGGTCAGTGAGTGGAAATAATTGGCGACCTCCCATGGAGACACTTGGCGGGAATATAGTGGAGACACTTGGCGGTTAGTGATTGGAGGCACTTGGTGGGCAGTGAGTGAAGCCACTTGGTGGGGAGAGAATGGAGCCACTTGGCGGGCAGAGAGTTGAGCCACTTAGTGGGCAACGAGTTGAGGCACTTGGCAGCCTGCAGTGGAGCCACTTGGTGGGCAATGAATTGATCCACTTGGAAGCCTGCAGTGGATCCACTTGGCGGGCATGGAGTGGATCAACTTCGTAAGCAGAGAGTGGAGCCACTTGGCAATCATCGAGTGGAGCCACTTGGCGAGCAGAGATCTGAGCCACTTGGGAGCTTATAGTGGAGCCATTTGGCGTCTTGCCAATAGAGACACTTCAGGCAGAAACTAGAGCCACATGGTGGCCTTCCAGTAGAGACACTTGGCATCCTGCCAGTGGAACACTGAGCGGGCATAGAGTGGATCCACTTGGCGGCCTGCCAGTGGAGACACTTAGCGAGCATAGAGTGGAGACACTTGGCGGGCATAGAGTGGAGACACTTGGTGGCCTGCCAGTGGAGACACTTGGTAGCCTGCTAGTGGAGACACTTGGTGGCCTTCCAATTGAGACACTTGGTGGCCTGACAATGGAGACACTTGGTGGACACAGAGTGGAGACACTTGGAAAACATAGAGTGGAGACACTTGGCGGGCGGAGAGTGGAGACACTTGGGGGCCTGCTAATGGAGACACTTGGCAGGCATAGAGTGGAGACACTTGGCGAACATAGAATGGAGACACTTGGTGGTCAGAGAGTGAGACACTTTGTGGGAAGGTAGTGGAGCCACTTGATGAGTAGAGAGTGGAGACACTTGGTGAACAATGAGTGGAGAGAGTTGGTGGTCAAAGAGTGGAAACACTTAGCGGGCAGGGAGTGGAGCCACTTGGCGGGCGGAGAGTGCATAAACTTGGCGGGCTACCAGTGGAGCCACTTTGCAGGCAGGTAGTGGCGACACTTGGCGGGCTACCAGTGGAGCCACTTTGCAGGTAGGAGTGGTGACACTTGGCGGGCATAGAGTGGCATCACTTGGAGAGCTACCAGTTGAGCCAGTTGGAGGGAAGAGAATGGAGACACTTGGCGTTACCTGCATGAATCTATTTTTGCACATTAGCGAACCAAGTATCTAATTATGTCGGAAACCAACTAGTAACAGCGCGCGGACGAAGGGATGGTGGTTGTCAAATTCAACCAATATTGGGGACACTTCAACTACATATTTTTTGAAGTGGAGCCACTTGGCGGACAACGAATTGAGCCACGTGGAAGCTTCTAGTGGAGCCACTTGGCAGGCATGGAGTGGAGCCACTTGGCGAGTAGAGAGTGGATCCACTTGGCAAGCATCGAGTGGAGCCACATGGCGAGCAGAGAGTCGAGCCACTTGGGAGCTTCCAGTGGATCCATTTGGTAGCTTGCCAATAGAGACACTTGGCAGGCAGAAACTGGAGCCACTTGGCGGCCTGCCAGTCGAGACACTTGGCAGCCTGCCAGTGGAACACTGGGAGGGTAGAGAGTAGAGCCACTTGGCAGCCTGTTAATGGAGACACTTGGCGGGCATGGAGCGGAGACACTTGGTGGGCATAGAGTCAAGACACCTGGTGGCCTGCCAGTGGAGACACTTGGCGGCCTTCCAATGGACACACTTGGCGGCCTGCCAGTGGAGACACTTGGTGGCATGCCAATGGAGACACTTGGCGGACACAGAGTGGGGACACTTGTTGAACATAGAGTGGAGACACTTAGAGTGGCCTACTCAATTTGAAGTCATCAACATCTAGAGCCAAGGCTCAAAAAAGTTAAAATGGAAAATTAACAATGAAGCATGAACACTGAAAATAAAATGAAGCATCAAAGAGTCAATCACATTGACTGTCCTCTACATCCATCTGTTGCATAAGGTTTGAAATTTCAATGGAGGATGGGTTCATCCTTGAAATTCTATGCAAGGGAGGAATGAAGGGGGTAGGGTCAATAGACCAAGAGAAAGGAGAGGGCATCGTTGTGGGTAGAAAATAAGAGGATAGGTGGGTGTGGATGAGTATGAGGCAGAGGAGGGTAGGATATTCATGAATGTGGGAGAAGGGACAAGTGCAGAGGGAGAGGTTGTCATGGAGGAGGTTGTTTGGGTAGGTTGGATTGGAAACATTAGAGTTGTGGGTACCTCGATCATGGTTTAGTCTATTTCATTGAGGATTCATATTCATGTGTGAGAGGTTTTGAGCCAAGGCTTAGTGGTGACATGTTGTCCATTGGTATTTTTTCTTGTTTTTTCCAGAGGAATATTCTACCATATTCCTTTGGTTCATCCCATGTCTCACAGTACCACATCTGCAAGAGTTACACCTGTGCCCACAATGTGTCCAAATGAGAAAAGTTTTGGTTTGGTTTCGAGGCAATCTCATGTGGAAATGGTGGTTTTGGTCTTTTTCTTTGTCATTTTCTCTTGTTTATAGTTTATCCTTCTTTTCTCTCCTTGTACGTATATGGCTTTCCCTCACCTAACAATGTTTTTCTATGGTTTTCAACAGAGGGAGAAAATTGTTTCTTACATGTTGATCGTGATCGTAGTGCTAAAACATAGCACTGAAAGATGTTTTGGTCAGAAAGAGCACATGAAGAGAATTGAGAAGGAAAAGGAGAGGGAGGAAGATAGAGAGTGCAAAGAGCATGATAAAGATGAGGAAGTTTCAAAACAAGATAGGGGCATAGACTTAGATCCCATGCAAAGTAAAAAATGCAAATCTGTTAGGAGGGTTGATGAGTTGATTTGTAAGAAAACAGAGGGAGCAGATGATGGAGAAGCCTGTGTAGGGAAAGATTTTTAGACTTCTTCATTTGACAAGAATCCCTTGAAAATAGCAGCACGTTGAGTTTTGATCTAGGTATAACAGGCTCTCTCTCTCTCTCTCTCTCTGTGTGTGTGTGTGTGTGTGTGTGTGTATTTTCGACTTTCGTTGTGGTATGGTTTTGGGGGGGATCTGAAGAATCAAACCTTGAAGAAACACAATCTGGACTTTGAAAATTGTAGTGATTGAAAAAATATCTAGAATGTCAACACATTGAATCTTATGTTTTATGATTTTGTAACATAGTTTTACAGAAAACTATTCCATCTCCTGGTCGTGGTATTCTCGAGTCCAATGCCAATTGTGGGGATAATATTGCTTCCATTCGACTTGGAAACACCAAAATCAACCAAGCATACATGGAATGGTTGTTGACCACACTAGGACTTGGGGAATATATTTCTAGTTCCATCCTTTGTGTGAGCATAAATTTGTTCCTGGCATTACAGTTGACAAGGTACTAACTTGAGTCTTCTTTCACTGTGCTTATGTCGTGCTTTTTCTTGACTAGTGTATGTCTCTCATATATTTTTATTTTGTTCTGCTCAAGGATTATTTAAATTCTTTTTTGAGCCTCGATGTCTTTCATCAATGGTCTAATTCTTACTTTTGTGTATGTTTCATGTGTATGAAGGTTTTTCTCCTTTTGACAAGTTCAAACAGTGAATCTTCATGGCAGGGCCTGGAGGGATTAGCCTCACGATTTTTTGAGTAGTACATGCAAGGTGCGAGATTTTCAAAATGGCAAGTATGCATTTAAAGTATGACATAACCATGATATACATAGAGAATGCACTTGTTTTAGAGGTTCTTAAATTTACACTTGACCTTTTTAAATTGACATCTGCTATTTAAGCATGCAACGTGTTGCCTCTACATTGAGTTCCTCTGTATATTTTAGACTTCTCAAGGTAGATAATTCTATTTGTGCAATGGGCCTTTTGAGTTAGTTGTCAATGAAGCTTCCTGTTGTTTTTCTTTTCATGTTCCTATTTCTCAGGTATCTTTGTAAAAGGAAATATGAATACACTTTGCACTCTAGTGATCAAGAGTGGGCTTACCTTGAAGAGTTTTTCAGAATGATGTGTAGTTATCTTTTCTGTTATTTGACAACTAAGCAATATGAGGTTGTTACACTAAAAATATGCATCAAAGACATCTTCAAATATACGTAGCATCCTTAAGGGTTTTTTTGGTTGGATTTATGTATTGGATAAGTTTGTAGCATCCTTGTGCCCATTGTTGAGCAATAGATACCTTCTCGATGGAGGCCATTCCATTGATAGAACCCTTGAAGTGGAAAAGAAAACATGGGGTTACGTTTTCTTCTACTTGGTATAGAACATTTTGTTGTTTGAGGGTGCTTTGTTAAAGTTCAATATGGAGACTCCTCATGTCGAGCAGAAGAAAACCTATTTCTAGTGTCGAGCAGAAAGAAACCCTACATGCAGAGTATACTCATAAAATGCTCAAGATTAGGGTGCATAGTTGTAAGAAGTTCCATTATCTTAAAACATTATGCTTTGTAGGATGTCACAACAATCTATTTTGTTTTATATTCCCTCTAACATTGTTCTATTTTGTATGTTATATAGTTTAAGGCTGAGACAACCCTGAATTTGAATGCATTGAACCAAAACTCAAATCCCATGCATGTTTTCTCTTCTTATGTACGGGCCTTTCAAAACACATGTATCAAGACCCAGAAGGGTTCTCCTAAGAACACATGTCTCAAGACCCAAAAGGGTTATCCTAATAATGTTTAAGCAACATTAGAGAGTGATGCTTATTTGAGCCAAGGTAGATTCTCTTACCCAGCTGGGGTGATACTCTGCTGAAGGTGAAATTGAAGATTCTAAGAAGGGAATATTTAAGGCCTTCTCTTTCAACATGGTGGATAGGCTAAGATTTTGTTGCTACTTAATTGGGCTCTCAAAATCCTAAATTTTTTTAAGAGTTTGTATTATCGCTATTTCAATAATGGGCAAAGCTCAAAGTAATTGAACTAGGTTTTCACCTATGTTGTATAATCTTTGAGATATCTAACTTTTTAATTATGAAAGAACAATAAAATGAATTCTTATTTTATTAATGCATAAGGTCACACTGATGTCCATGTGTTGTGATCCAAATGTTCATATATTTATATATATGGTTGCGATGAATTCTGTTGGGAAATAATCTGAAATGGAAACAACTAAATTTGTTGGAAATTTGAAATGGAATACAATCTCGTGGTTACAGGAGCCATTTTATAGCTTTAATGAGTTGCGAAGGATATATGTTCACATACTTGTTATACGATATGACATACACGATGCGAAGGATATTTTTTGGAAGCGAGATTTCCTATTTGGTTTTCCTCATTAGTGTTATCATACTTATACCGTTCATGGATTCACCATCTTGACATTCCTCCCAAAATAGCTTTTTGTTTTTATTTTTTTCAAACATTTTCTTTTTTTTTGGAAAGCTTTATGCCCTGCCCAATTTTGACTTTGCTTTTAATCATATTGTTTGTTCTTGATGAATTTTGAATGATTAGAAATGACAAATCTATTTTCGCAAATTGAATGTAAAACATCAAGAGCATTTCTTCCAAGGCAACCATAACATAAAGTAAATATTTCATTTTCCCAGTACAAAAGTGGAAAACACATTTACATTTTTGCAGATAACCCATGGCGATTGGTGAGAGCACTATGTTTGAGTTGCTTCATGTAAATCACTTGATGTCATTGATATTATGCTCTATTGTGAGGATTATCTTATATTGAAGATCTAGATCTTCATGCGTTTAGACAAAAGGAAAGAAGATAGATTAACAGGGGTTATCATATGTTGAAGATCTATATGCATTTAGAGAAAAGAAAAGAAAACAGATTAACTAAATGACATGTAAAAATTAAAATATTCATTAAAATAAAGTTTTATATGGGAAATCTATTAAAGTCACGTAATGTGGCATGTACACTACTCAAATCAAGTGTAGAGGAAAATATCATAAATTTTTATATTATAACTTATACGTTAAGTGAATAATGCATTCTCAAGAATATGATCTAAGTCATTCAAGAACATGATCTAAGTCATTCATTAAATTTCATAAGAAAGAGCACTAATTAGTTGATGGATCTATTTCTAGATCGGAACATCGATAATTGGAAAAAAAATATTAACTTGAAATTTGGGCTACAAATATATAAGTGATAATGAAAAAATGTAAACATGCCACCATCTGAACTACCACCCCTCTGAGTAAATGCATAAGGTTGTATTATATGGATGATAGGGAAAAGCGGGAGATGGAAATTTTTTTATTCATGTCTTTAGAGAAAAGGCATGTCATGGGGCATGTAAAAACAAAGAAGGAGAAGTTCAAAAAATTTGGGTTCCAACATCATAAGTAGAGCATCAAGGTCCATATCATTACATAGTACCATTGTTGGATCATGTTCAATGTTGCTATCAATCTATAGGAATAAGGAACAATAAAAACATCTCTAGAAAGAAAGAGATGAAATTATTTGGGACTTTCATAAAATTATGTCAAAACTTTGCAATAAAAATAATAAATAAACATAAATAAAAACATAACAAAACAATATAAATGAAGAGTAAAATAAAAATTAAAAATAATAAATAAACATAAATAAAAACATAACAAATGAAGAGTAAAATAAAAATTATATAAGTAAAGAAGAAAGAAAATGAACAAAGAAAAGGGTAAATAAATTTAAATAACAAAAATTATTAAAAAAAACAAATAACAATATAATAATTCCAAATAAAATAATAATAATAATAATAATTATCAAATAAAATAATAATAATAATAATAATTATTATCAGGAAAAAAATAGGATGATACAAAAAAATTTAACAATAAAAATTATAAAAACAACAAATAATATAATAATAATAAACTCAAATAAGGAAACAATATAAACATCATAATTAAAAACATGTGTTTGTCAATTGGGTTTAGCTAAAGGGGTTGAGAGTAGTGATTGTTATCCTCCCCACCCAAGTTCAATTCTTAGAAGTGACATGTTGAGCTCTTAGCGAGTATATTGTTGATTGACCTTGTGCTCTAACGTGATATTAAAATCCATAATATACATGAACAATAATATCAAAATAAATATATATGTTAAATATGGAACTCAAGTCAAAGATGCATTGCAACAATTAATGTAAATGTCATTATTACTTACTAAGCATACTATTTATGCCTCCACTAGATAACAATGAAACTGTAGACAAGTATATCTCTCCAACAAGATATATATAGTTTTATAACATCATAGAACCTATAGGATTAGTATCTAGTGTAGTAGGTAAAGTAATAGGTGGATCCATAGATGGATCAAATGGATCAATAGTTGGTGCACTTGTTGGCATAGGGGGAATAGTAGGTAGACCAATAGCTAGTGGCACATGTGGGGTAGTAGGTGGATTGGTATTCATTGATTTTTTTTATCAATTTTAAGCCGTTGGATCATAACATTTGAATTAGTGCATTGATCTTAGGGTTTTGTTGCTTCAATTGAGTCATCCTGGAATTTTAGCTATAACTTTGTTTCTGGAGGTCCTAGAGGAGTTCAAAACCTCTAGATTCAAACATAGCCTATGTAAAGAAGTTTCCCACCCTGATGATGCCGAGACCATATTTGAAGAGAATTCCTTTTGAGAACCCAATGATGAGGCAGAAACATGATCAGAGTCATTGACAAGGTCAATTGCAGATTCCTTCGAATTTATAATAACCACATAATTTTTGGGAAAATCCCCAATGGTACAGAGCAGTCTTCGGTACCTCCCCTCCCCTCCTTAGATAGAAAAACCTTATGAGAGGAAGAATAACCAAATGATTAGAGGTTTTGAACTTACCCAATACCATGCTCCATTCCACCGCCAAGAAATCAAGTCCCTCGTCCATAATCGGCTTAGGAATCTTTTACATGCCATCGATGGGCCCAGATTCAACCAATGGAACGAAGATGTCCCTTACGATGATCTCAAACTTTTCATGTTGGGGAGGAATTCAAGCAGGATCCAATGGTTGGCTAATTCTTGGATGTAAGGATAAAGGAAGGATCACATCACCTTTTTTAATATCTCTCGATGAAGGAGAAACAAGTGCATTAGAAGTTTCACAAGGGAACCTCTGACTCTTTTTGACAATTTTTGTGTCATAGTATTCCACTACATGACCTACACTATGACATGTAACTCACCTAAAAGGGACATTTAAACAATAAAGAACCTATGAATAAGTATGCTCACCCTCCACTAGTTTAATAGATTCAAACAAGCCTTTTGATGAATCCAACTCTACTAGGATATGAGCAACAACGCAGCTAGCTGAGGATTTGAAGCTAGAATCAACGACTATGAAAGTGCCCAACATATCCCTTATGGCCCTAAGTTCCTCATTGGACCAATACTCCAAAAGAAAATTCATCATTTTGATCCAGACTATGACACTTTTGAAACCTTCAATGCTGGCATCAAAGAAAAGATGTCAAGGTTTTCCACAAAGAGCCTGACAATCCCAAGATCGACGCGCCAAGAGGATTTTATGTAGGTCTTCCTTTTATTTAAATACAAATCCAATACAACCTATAGATAAATGGTGAAAAATAAGAGAATACCCCAACATCGATACCCAATGTAGATCCATCCACTATAAGAGGACTCTCAGAT
>JASDQU010010454.1:92256-125450 GCA_032191745.1 Picea mariana | reverse complement strand
AACACCATGATGATGTGGCATACTTTATAACCATCAAAGCATATTCCAAGAGGATGACTTATCAATCGAAGGCATGCAAATGTGAGAGGTACCAATATAGGGGGCATCCACTACTCAGGTCCATCAACGGGGCATTCACCACTCAGGTCCATCTACGTCTCAATATGTGTCAATGATGAAAATCCTGCCACATGATGAAAATCATAAATTTACCTCTAATGGAATGTGTGGGTAACAAAAGATACACTTTTTATAATTATTAAAAAATTGAATAACAAATTTTCCAGGATATAAGTATTAAACAATAAATGATATAATAGATGATATAAATATTTAAATAAAAGTCAATTTTCAATTCAAATAAAATATATTTCACAATATAATATTACAAAAAGATTACAATCAACTCTGTATAAAAATTAATGCATTAATATAAACTAATTTTTAGTACAGAATATCATTAAAATATCAAAATATATAGTTTACATCTCAATTATATTTTTTTGTAAGTTAGAAAGATGTATTAAAACCTTCTTGAGTCAAAAACATTACAGCTCTCAGGGTAAACAGTGAGATAGTGGTTGCATCAACCACGGGGGAAACTAATGCTGCCACTTGTCCAATCGTTCACAATTGTAGAAAAAAGAGAAAAAAATTGTCCTGTGACATACTATTATTCTAAGACTAGATGCTAAGGTGCCTCGCAAGGCTAGAGCCAAGAGAAGTAACCAGTCTAAAAACACCAAAAAACCAAGAAAACTTGTAAACGCCATTTTCATCTAGATGTTGGGCCAGGCTTACGTTCCCCCTGGGGATCATGCACAGTGTCTGAGGCTGAAGTCCCAGTGTCCAGAGTGGTGTGAAGGAGAGCGTCGATGAGTGTCTCCAAGCGCTCTTCACGACGCTCGCGCAGTTCGTATCTAATCAACAACTCTGCCATGTCACGCCTGACTTCGATGATCGAGTTTTGGATGTTGTCCAAAGAATTTTGCAAGTCCATCAGCCCATCGCACCGAGCGCTGGAAGGTTGAGGCCGAGGAGAAAGCGGGGGTGGAAGAGGAGGTGCAGGTGGAGGTGGAATTGCAGAAGAAATGTGGGGGGAGGTGGAAGAATTGAGGGGGGAGGCGATCGGGCTAGGGAGAGTAGATGGAGAAGGCAGGAGGGAGGGAGGCTGGTGTATGGACAGCGCTTTCGGGCTGAGCTCAGGTTTGAAGCCAAGTGAATTGCCCATATTGTCAAACCACTCCACTCTGTAGGCCCACGGGGAGGACAAAGGAGGGAGATCTAGGGTGGAGGAGTGAATTGTAGGCGGAGGCAAGGCAAGAGTGTTTTGTCGTCCTTGTCCTTGAGAACTATACCACGCTGCCCCTCTCTTGGATTTTCCCCTTTGCCTTCCCATCGAGGAGAAACAAATGAGAGAAAGGATGGAAAAGAAGACTAGCAGAGTTGACCCGAACCAAAGATGAAGAATACCATGGTTGAAGCTGCGAGGAGTTGGGTCTGAGGTATGAGAATGAGATAGAGAACTAGTAGGCGCGAGATAAAGCTCAAAGATCCAATGTTTGTGATGGCACTGGTTGGCAGGCCAACCCACGACACTAACTTCATCTACGTTCAGGAGCGTCATTGCCATAACTAGGTCTGTGTGAGGGCGATAATGGGGGTACGTTGCCCTAAGAATTGAATGTTGGGAGTTAAACGCAAGCATAGGAAGGTAGGAGTGCGGTGTGTGGTGGCGAGGCGTTGGGTTGAATGAGGCCCAGTGTCCTCCCGCCAGACAAAGGACACAACGTGCCCGTTGACACCCCATCCGGGGGTTGATCCTTGTTGTGTGCTATGGTTATGTAGGCTCCAACTAGGGGGTGGTTCGGACAAGAGATTGGGTTGCAACAAAAATCCCCTTCCTTCAGTTCTACCCCGAAATTTGCTAATTATCCGACACTTGATTAGCTTTCCTTCGAACGTGGGAGAGGATGATTACTAGCTAAGGTTGAAGAATTGTTTTTATTGTGATCAACCCATTAATGAGTCTCCAACTCAGAGATATCCTTTCCGGATCTACTCCATTAAGGAGGTGGGAGAGGAGGTTGATAATGATCTAAGAGTCTCCTTCTGCTATAAGGAAATTCATCCCTTGATCCAGGGCCGCTTGGAGTTCTTTGAGCCCACCCCATAGCTCAGCTGCATCGTTGGTATTATGACCCAAGTTCCCCATTGTCAAGAGTAGGATCTCTCCTTTGCTATTGCGAATGGTAGCCCCAAAACTTGTTGGGCCTAGATTGCCTTTGGAAGCTCTGTCGAAGTTGGTTTTGAGATAACCATCCTTTGGGGCCTTCCATTGGGAGGGATTGTTCTTGGTTGGGTTTCTAGGGACAATTATTGGAGGACTGGGGGTGAGACGGAGTTGCCAGGCATTGAGAATGATCTGTTCTTGGACTGAGCAGGCCAAATCGAGTTCCATCCAATGGTGTAGATTGATTGTCTCCTTGATGTTGGAAAGGATTTTGGACCATATTTCTTACCAATTCATTGAAGAAGAATTGAAGATCCGACAGTTCCTTTCTTTCCAAACCTGCCAGAGAATGAACCCGGGGAGAAGCTGCCAAATCCGATTGAGGATGGGAGAGTGAAAAACTGAGTCTCGCCATCCCTAAATGGTTTCCCTTGGGCTAGAACAGTTTCTGTCTGAGGTTCTCTTGATGCTGGCGCATTGATCTTAGAATTGCAAACTGAAGGGGTAGAGGTTGATCAAGTGATTTTGTGTTTCCTCCTCATTGCAGCACAAAGGGAACCATAACGGTTCTATGAAGCCTCTTTTTGTTAAATTATCCCAGGTGAGGATGCTATTGTGCATTGTTTGCCAGAGGAAGGGACTGATCTTGGACCATAGCTTTGCTCCCCAAATTTTATTCCAAACTGCATCTTTTGGGAGGGAGTTATGACTTGCTCTGAGAAAATAAGCCTCTTTGAGGTTGAAGGTGCCTGTCATGGAGTTTCCCCATTGTAGGATGTCCTCACCCTGTTGGATGAAAATATTTCTTGAATTGATTTTTTCGAGCAAAGGTTGGAGATTTACCTTAGGGGGGATATTTAGCTTCACGTGAGTAGATTTCCATATGCACCAAGTGGCTCTGTTTTCCTCATTATTCCAATAGTAGACCACTTTTAAAAGACGTGCGACCTCCGTTAGGGGTTTATATATAATCACAGTAGGATCCTTATCCAGGGTTGGTAGCTACTGCCAAGAGTCGCTCAAGAAGAGGGATGATGTCCCATCTTGAAGTTCCCATAAAGTGTGATCAGTGACCATCCCCTTGTTTTTCTTGGCTACATTCCAAATGAGGGATCCTATGTTGTGGCCGTTCCATCTAATTAATTCTTTCTCTGAAGTGATAGGTGTGTATTTTCTCCTCCATACTCAAGCCCATACGTCTTGGGGTCGCTTTAACCACCGCCACCAAATTTTTGCGCTTAGGACTTTGTTGAGGATTGACGGATCTCTAAGTCCAAGTCCCCCTGCGTGCTTTGGTCTGCACGTTTTTTGCCAGCTTACCAGAGCCCTTTTGCGCCCATATTTAGGAAAAAACTTGGGGCTAATAGGGCCGAGAATGCGTAAACGAGGAGATCTTGAAGGAATGATTTAAGGAGAATTAAACGACAGGGAAAATTGAGGGAATGAAAAGTCCAGGAGGATAATCATCTTATGAGTTTGGACAGGAGATCCTCCCAGGAGGTATTCCTTAAAGGTTTTTTGATAAGAGGGATGCCAAGGTACTTGGAAGGGAGGGAGTTGTGGGTGAACCCCAGGAGCTGAGTGATGTGGAGTTGCACCTGGATGGGCGTGTTGAAGAAGAAGACCTAGGACATGACTAGGTTTATGTCCATACCATAAGCATCACAGAACATAGTGATCATAGAAAGGATGTTGGTGGCTTCTTGAACTGTGGGGATTCCCATCATTAGAATGTCATCCACGAATTGACTATGAAAAATGGGTGGGGAAAGTCCATGTAGGGAAAGACATGAGAGGGAATGGTTGGTAATGACCGCTTTGATAGTTTGACTTAGGCATTCCGCCATTATTATGAAAAGAAAAGGCAAAAGTGGATCCCCTTGTTTGATGCCTCTGGAGGGAGAGAAGGGTTTGGACGACACACCATTAAACAAGATGGAGAATAGGGCAGAAGAAGTAAGATTGACGATCTAGGTGACCCATGAGGGATCGAAGGCAAAGGCGAGGAGGGTGGCCTTCAAATAATTCTATCTGAGTTTATCGAAAGCTTTGGGAAGATCGAGTTTCAGAAGCATACCAGGTGACTTGGTTGATTGGAGAGAGTGGATCACCTCGTGTGCTAGAATAATGCTGTCCATGATCTGCCTGCCATCCATGTACCCTGACTGTTCCTGAGAGATAATAAACGGTATGATGATTTTAAGACATTTGGCGATGACCTTCGTGAGGAGCTTGTAGATCACATTACAGAGTGCAACAGGTCTGAAAGGATTCAAAGTGGTGACTTTGTTCTCTTTTGGGATAAGAGCGAGGAAAGTGGCATTGAGAGCCGGTAGGACCTGTCTTGACCTTTTGGAGTCCTCTATGATCTCCCAGACCTCCTCTCTGATCATATCCCAATAGTGGTGAAAGAAGTTTGCTGTGAAGTGGTTGAGTCCCAGGGATTTTCCCACCGGGGTGTCCCTGAGGGCTTGATCTACCTCTTCCTGGGTGATTGGGCGCATCAGAGCCTCATTTTGTTCTTTAGTGACCTCCTTTGGAATGTGCTTGATGATGGATTCTATAGCTTGAGTGCGATCCATTGGGGGTTCTGAAAGAAGCTGCTTGTAATATGAGATAAGTTCTTGTTCAATGTCTTTGTGCTTTTGTATCTCCATACCTTGATCCGATATGAGATGCATGATGCGATTAGTGTGACGTCATTGAAGCATCAAACTATGGAAGAATTTGGAATTTCTTTCCCCATCTTTGAGCCACTGGATGTGTGATTTTTTCCTCCAGAGAATTTCTTCTTGTGCCCATCTCTCTGCCAACTATTTATTGAGGGTGGTCTGTTGTTCTTTTAGGGAGTCAGTTATACCTTGATGTCTTATCTTTTATTGGAGGGTTTGAATTTGTTGGTTTAGGATTTGTTGAGCTTGGAAAATGTTACCAAATGTGGATTTATTCTAGGTCTTTAGGCATTGCTTAAGGTTTTTTAACTTCTACTGAAATTTGTACATAGGAGTGCCTTTTGAGATTGTCGCTTCCTACCACTAGTGGCCAATGTTTGCTTGAAAGTCTGGGTGTGTCAACCAGAATTTCTAAAAGAGGAAAGGCCTCTTTCCTGGGGTTCCACTGATGTACATCGTAAGAAGAATTGGCCAATGATTTGAATCCAGAGTGTCAATCATAGTGGCTTGCCAAGTGAGATTATCCAACATGAAGGGTTCAGAGATTAGGAAGCGGTCAACTCGACAAGAGACATGTTGAGCACCAGATCGTCTATTTGACCAATGTAACACACCCGACCCCTAAATACCCTTTTAAGGGGTAGGACATCACAATTTCGTTTTTCTTTAACTAACTCATCTTAAATCATATCCCCAAGATGATTCCTTATCTTCTAACTACCCGTAGCTTTCCAACGACTGCTACCAGGCTCTAAACCGACCCTTGGTTTATACCTTACGGCTTCCCGAAGTTCTTCGGGCGTTCATTGGTGAGGGCCACGTGACACTCACGTGGCTTCATATCGTTCATATCATCTCTAGGTTCCTACCTCCTGTAGGGAAGGTCCATCCATCGACCAATCCAACGACTAGCCCAATCCTCGTCTGACACACAGGGTAGTGGGGAATTCGGTGTTCGATGCTTCGACGCTTCGACACTTCTACATTGAGCATCTCTTTGTTGTCTACGCACAACACCTCCTGAAGTCTCAAACTCCCGAAGTCTTGTAAGCTTGTCACATGGCTCTGACCTTCAGACCTCTTGGTCTCTCTACAATGTTGCATCCCAAATCCTTTGGAGTTTCGAAGTCCCGGATTCCTGGAGCTCCGGTCACTTCACCAACCACTTTGGCTAGGTGGGAACGTATCATGAACTAACACGTAGGAGGGGTCAAGGGGACATGTGTCATGTTTCAAGGGGTCTATAGGGTATGTGATATGCATGAATCCAAGTGACATGTGGCACGTCAAACTAGGGTCCACATCACCCTTGGTGATGTCACTGCACCACATCACTCCAGACTGACAACCTTCTAACATCCCTTAGATCTCATGGTCAAGATCCAGCCACGTAGATCCATAGATCTATGACTCTTTTTACTTCGTAACTTCGACGTTCGGGAGTTTTGCGATGCAAACTCCTCTTTTCTCCCGAAGTGCCCAATCTCTGAACTAAAGGGTCTAGTGCCACGCGTCCCTAGTATATCGACGACTAAGAGGGATCCTGAAGAATCCGAGGATTGATGGTCCTCATTACATCGCGACTTCATCCTTCAGGGATTTTGGCATTACAACACCCCTGTCCTCCCAAAGCGGTCAATGTTGATTTGACTACATCGTAAATCTGATGGCTAGGAAAGAACCCGAAGGATCCCTAAATCTATGGTCATGGTCACTTCACGACTTCGGCTTTCAGGGTTTTGGATTTACTTCCAATCCATTCTCCCGAAGTAGGACTTCATCAAAGTACCATGTGTAGGTCCCTCCTCCTAGATGATGAAATGGTAGGCGGGGCTCCTGACGATCTCCCCCAGACCTACAGCTCTTCTTTACTTCGTAACTTCGACGTTCGGGGAGTTTGATGCTATGGCATCCCCATTCTCCCGAAGTGGTACTTTACCAAAGCATTCATGGCGTAGATTCAACGGCTCAAGGGAAACTTCGAACATTCTCGATCAGTGGCTCAAGCTACTTCACGATGGGGGTTTGGATCCCAGTTTCGTTGGTAAGATAGGTTTATCTAACCACTAGGGAAATCACCCAACTTCAATTAAACTTACGAGTAACCATAACTCTCGATCACCTTCGACCGGTTTATGACTATGAGGGCCAACAATACTTTGAAGTCCCGGTCTTCTAGAGTTCTAAAGCCATAAGGACTTAGCTCCCTTAGGCTTAGCCTAAGGTTCCTAGGTGTTGGGCATATGGGTTCTCCTGAACAAATCTCATCCGTTCATCTTCCAAATGAAAGGATCTTCCCTTTCGAAATTAAATATCACTATCCTTCTTGAGCTTCATCATGAAATTGCTAAGGACTTGGGCATGGTATCTTAGTCGCACAAAAAGGGGTCTGAAGGGGATAGCCTCTTTAGATGGACAGGACCAGATTGGCGCAATACTTCCTATCTCGATCATCCTACAGGTTTATGTCCCAAGACACCTTGAAGGCTAAGTTGGGGTATATAGACAATCAATCAGAAGCATAAGTTCACAAGAAGACAAATGCATACACATAGCTTGACCATTTCAATACAGAAACCATTTATAGATATACAAGTACATACATTCATCCATTATTTGATTTCAATGCACAAAGTATGAAAACACTTATCAGAACCAGAAGACGAGATGCGATTGCTGAAAGGGGTGCCCATTTCCACCCAACCATAGGATCAATCGATCCTATAGATTTACCACTGGCCACCCCCAAGCTAGACCACGATGCTCTAAGAGGGAATTCTTTCTTCTGGCTCAATGAAAGTCAGGGACGGAGGTTACTCTCCTCCTCCCGTAGGATCTTGGAAACGGTTTTCACTATACCAAGCAAAGAGGTCTACCTGAGTGCTTCCTCAGCCACTCTCCAGCCTCGTTTATCAGCTTGTATCATAACCTTGCTAGCCATTTCTTGCGACCAGAACACGCTCATTTCTTAGTTCTCCATCGAACCTAAGATATTAGCTTCTTGTCTTTGCACTCTTCACAGGTATCCCTCTGCCCACCACGCCTTCCTTTCTTTCCTTCCTCAACAAGATTGTGTGTGGATGAAATTCCCAGTCCATGGTCAGGTCTGAAATCCTTACAGATGGATGCTCTGCCCCATCCCCTCATTAACTCTTGAGGAGGTCTTCCCACCTACTATCCTGACTGTAGTTCATTCCTAGGTCAGAGGACTGTTCTGGTCCTGAGAAATTGAATCCAACAAGTTACTGGTTTGGTGGGGGTTATCTCAACCATTCATGGTTCCCCTCACCATCTCTTTCATAGCACCTATGGTCTCTCTTAGAAAACCCCCCCAAGTTATGCAACACTTATCCATTTTCTATTAATAATAGAAATTACATTCATTGACCTTTTATACAAAGGTTCATCAAATCAAACATTCACACATATCGAGTTTGCCATGGTCTCTTGGCCAATATAGTTATATTTACAAATTGGGGGAAACAGGGGTGTTACAATCCCCTCCCCCTTAAAGGAACATCGTCCTCGATGTTCTACTTGTCAATGTGCTCTGTATATACAAAAGTAAATAAAAATGGATACGCATGTTTCATGGCATCCTCCATTTCCCACGTAGCCTCATCTGGGCCAAAGTGTTTCCACTGCACCTTGACCTGTGCAATGGTTCTATTCCTGAGTGAGGTTTCCTTCCTTTCTAGTATGCATTGAGGTTCTGGAAGGAATTCTCCCTTTGGCTCCACCTGAATCACAGACTAGTCAATTATATGATTAGAATCATGTAGATATTTCTTCAATAATGAAACATGGAAAATATTATGTGCCTTTACTGTGGGAAGGAATGCTAGACTATAGGTTGTAGGTCCCACTCTATCTAATATCTCAAAGGGTCCACAATACCGGGGTGCCAACTTGGCACAAGCTCCTATTCTCAAGGAACTCTTCCTGGGTCTAACTCTGAGATATACATGGTCTCCTATCTTGAAATCTTTGGGAGTTCTCTTTCTGTCGACGTAACTCTTTTGTCTATCCTAAGGAATTTTCAGATTTTGCTTAATTTGCATCACTTGTTGTTCCATTTCTTTCAGCGTGTCAGGTCCGATTGTAATTCTATTCATTGGATTACTCCAGCTGATTGGAACATTTCACTGTCTACCATAGAGGGCTTCAAAAGGGCTCATCTTCAATGACTCTTGATAACCGTTGTTGTAAGAAAATTATCTTAATCGCAGGTAGTCTTCCCACTTCTTAGGCTGATGCATTACATGCATCCTTAACATGTCTTGTAATATTTGGTTCACTCTTTTTGTCTGTCCATCCGATTGAGGGATAGGTTGTCCTAAACAAAAATTTAGTCTCAAAACCAACCATTAAGGATTTCCAAAAGATTGAAGTAAATTTTCTGTCTTTGTCTGATACAATCTCCCTAGGGATGACATGTAGTTTGAATATCTCCTTCATGAAGATGTTGGCAATATCTATTGCCTTGCAGGTTGATTTGACAGAAACAAAGTGATAATATTTTCTCAATTTGTCCACTAATATCATGATGGCATCATTCTGCTTGGCCGATTTCGGTAATCCGGTGATGAAATCCATGGAGATAGTTTCCCATTTCCATTCCAGAATTGGTAGAGGCTGTAACAAATATGTTGGGTATCGGCATTCTGCCTTAACTTGCTGACATTCTAGACACTTAGCTAGATAGTCCGCTATGTCATTTTTCAATCCAGGCCAATAGAATTGTTTTCTAGTGGCCGTGATCATTTTCTGATAACCTGGATGATGAGTATATGGTCTCTTGTGTAGTTCATCCATTATGAACCTCTTCAAGTCGTCACAACTTGGAATATACAATATGTTTCTGTAGTTTAGAAGGCCTTCATCAAGCATCTAATAGCCTTCATACTTTATACCTATGGGCTCTTGCTTTAGGTATGAAGTCACGGTCTTCCAAAATGCATCTGTTTCTTGTGAATTCTTGACTCTCTCCCTAACGCTTGTTTCACAGGTTCTTACCACTACCAGGTGAATCATTTTCACACTTCTGCTAAGGGCATCAACCACCCTATTTTCCTTTCCTTTGATGTGTTTGATTTCGAAATCAAAATCACTAAGTGGAGCCATCCACCTAGCTTGTCTAGCATTGACTTTCAATTGATCAAACATGTGCCTCAACCCACAATGGTTTGTCATAAGTACAAATATCCTACCCAAGAGATAGTGCCTCCACATTTTTAAAGCATGAACTATGACAACCAACTCTAGATCATGGGTCATGTAATTTATTTCATGCTCATTCAATTTTTTGGATTCGTAACAAATTACATGCCCTCCTTGCATAAGGACTCCTCCGAGTCCTTCCTTACAGGCGTCTGTACACACGAGGAAGTCATCATTAGGGTCTGCAATATTCAGCAAGGGTGCATGGGTTATGTTGTTCCAGAGTCTGTACTTAAGGCTTAGAAGTACAGTGTCTAGGCATCCAAAAGTGGGTAAAGGGTGGAGAAGAGAGAAACATCAACCTTCGGTAAAGGAAACTAGGGAAGATTTCTACGTTGGCATTATCTAGCTTCCAACTGTTCTTGGATGGCTATATTCTATTCAATCGCTGCCCATGAACATTCGAGTTCAACCCGGGTAGTAGCTGTTTTAAGAATAGTATAGAAAAGGTTTAAGGAAATGTGCGTTTGATTTGATAATCCGGGTTCGATATTGGGTTGTGTTGGTACAGGGACAGTCATGGAGGAACAGTGAAATAAGAAAAACTTCAGAGGGAAATTAAGTGTTGTCTCAATTCGGTTGTATAAAAGAGAATTTACAGTTTTGGAAATAAAACGGGGTGCAAATCAAAGGCTCTTTCCCGTAACTGAGTTATATCTTAATAAAATGTATGAGGTGGGAGAAAAACATTTAGTTGTCTATGATGTAAGGCTCCTATCAAGGGAGAATCTCATGTATAAACAGGAGAGGAAAACTGTAAGGAAATAACCCGATGTAGCATAAAATATATATAGAATTCGGAAAGTGTTGACTGGTCTTACACCTACTGATAGCTGGTACAGAGGAAAAACAGTAAACAATTACAGAAAACCAAAATTTATTCTCTATAGTAGTGGTCGTACTAAATTATAACAAAGCATTCATCAGTTAGGAATATGAAATGAAATGAAATATGAGATACAAGAAAACAAACTCATAACACAGTTGTGACGGAATTGAGAATCTTCAGATTTGCTTTGTATTAACTCTCAAAATGTAAAAACTCTGTTACAATTGACACAAAAAGGTCCAACCCCCTTTTTTCTTTATTTCTATGGTATATTTATATAGTTTTACAATAAGACGAAATCTCAATCGTTACAAAAATTTCAGTTATGATAGGGAGGAGAGAAATCGCTACATTTCTTCTTCTCTGCCTTCACTTGGTACCAGAAGTTTGTCCTCGCGCGTGTTCAGTACAGGTGACACATCTTTCAACCGACCGAGATATCAGCCTTGACGGTTCTGCTTGACAGTTCGCCTCAAAAGAGTAACAATCTCGGGCTAATTGCGGCAACCTATCTTCCATCTGTCTGTCTATGATGTCGATAGCGCATAATTACGCGCTTGGTTTAATCATACATTTGTCTATTTGGACTATGTCTGCCATAGTCACTTGGGAGATCTCGATCGAATCTCTTTCCTCTTTTTCCTTTAAATCAAGCGAGATTTTTGCCATATTCATCTGAATCAATGCCTCAGCATTACCTCCGCTATCAGTGCCTAGCAGATTGCCATCTATAGAACTAAAGGCCTCTTCTAAGGAATTTGTTACCCTTTTGGCTTGCAGCTTGCCTTTTGCGATGCTGTGCTCGCATTCTTTTAATAGAATGTTTCCTCTGGTCTGCTCCGAAATGGTGAACCTAGGAGTACTTCCCGAATCCTTGTTGTTTGTGGCTATCACAGCCTCTTGGAAGGTGACCCGTGCCACTCCAACTTCCCTTTCTCTAGCACTTAAATTCTCCAAAACTTGATTAACCAGCAAGAAGTTGTCTCGAATCTCCTCTACCTTGCCGAGTAAATTTCGTTGGGCCGCAAAGACTCTGCTCTGAATCTCTATCGCCTAGGACTGAAACATGTCGATATCTATCACTTTGCTTTCGATGATTTCCACCCTAGCCTGCAGCTGTTGGATCAAATCCTTTTGTTGGCTTGCTTGCATCTGACCATCTCGAACCACTAGTTGCGCTTGTTCGAGATTAGTCTAGAGCAGCTCTATCTCATTTTTATCGGCCAACCTTGCTTGCTCCATACCAACACTCGCCTGGTGTTTAGCAGTCTCCGTTGCTGTGGCTAGTCTAGCTTCCAGGGTCTTGATGAGGCGATTCTTTCATTTCAGCTGGTTTTTTAAGACCCCGACTGAAAATTGATTCGCCGTGGCGTATGCTCCTAATGTCCCTGCTATTTCAGTCGTGAATTGTTCATTCCTCTTGTCTTTTCCATCAGTTATAACTTTGTATTTCTTGGCCGTTGACTCTCCTTCCTGATAGAATTCCCTCTTTACCACTGCCTTTCTCTTCTTATCGAAGAAAAACTCATTCGGAGGGATTTCTTCTACCCTTATAGGCCTCAACTCTTCATTGAAGATCCATTCTGCATCAATATTTCCCTGATTCGACTGCAAGGGAGTAACTGATGTGATAGGTTCTCCGATCTGCTTCGCTGATTTTCCCAGAGTAGTAACCAGACTCTGCTTCTTCGGCGGGTCAGGAGTCTTTATCTCTGCTTTCAGACTCTTAATTTTCTCTCCCTCATTCTGGTGTTTTTCTTGATCAGAAGTCGCATCCTTAGAGCCTTTGGCATCTCGTTGTTTCACCTCTGCCATACTCGGACTCTCACCCCGCAACACTGCTGGAAGACAACTGTGTCGATGTTCTTGGAACTTTAGAACATCGGCTCTTTCCTTGGGTGCCAAGGTTTGTATCCGAGCTAGAATCTCGGCATAGGACCTTGCGCCTCGGAAAATGTCATCCGAGGGTGAATTCTCGTGCTCAAATCTCTTCGCAACTGGCCAAATGATTGCTCACGAACCTTTGCGGATCGTGCTTCTCATATTCAATGAGGACCAAATTTAGGTCTTCCAGGGCTGTTGCCTCATCTTTGGCATGCCCGAAATCTAATAAAGAATATGAATTTAAATGAATAGGAAAAGGTGGCCATACCTTCTTTGAGTATCCCTTAAGCTCCTTGCTTATACCACCGATTACTGTTTGTCTGGCAACCTCACGACAGGCCAGCTTGTCGGGAATGAACAATGGCAATGCATGCGGGGGAATAGAAGCCCCAAAAACTCTGAGATATGAAAATTCGGCTTCTACATACCAGTCAGCTATGCTGCTCAGATTTGTTACTATACTGTCCGAGATCCTGGGTGGCGGGTGACTGAAAATAGTGACATGCAGAGGCACCATCATCCAGTTGAAGATTTCGTATACAAAATTCGCTTCTTTGTTTTCCCATAATTTTGAATGATAGACGCGTATGGGCTCGTCCTCTGCTGGAGTCCAACTCCAGCTCATTAAGGGAAATGGTGTTAAAAAACAAACGACATCCATAATGTATGCAGACATAAAAAATGAAGCAATTTTTTCTCTTTCTTTTTACGCCCGATCCTCTGTGACCCGACTGGTCAGGCTGTCGGATAGCATCTTCACCTAGTCGAAGAAACAACCTTCGGCGACTTGAAACATTAGAGGTACCCATGGAAGAAATACATGTGAGGTGTCCTCTCTCCCGTATAATCTGCATGTCATCATGGCTACATACTTGTACTGCGGTTCTAAAAAAGCTATTGAATATATACCATGACTGTCTGCCTTGAACTTTGCAGCACACGAAACCCAATCTTTTATTAAGCTAGACATGGTTTTATCATACTACACACATTCTTTCTGTTTGAATTTGTCTAAGAATTCGGCATCATATGTAAATTCGGACGCTGTGGGCAACTTATACATGGCTTGCAGATGTTCAGGCCTGAAAGTCCCGACGGTGACCTTTTGCTCATTCATGATGGTTCTGGTTGGTATGTCCACATGGTCTAATGCCCATCGGACCATATCATAATATGTCAGTAGTCATGGCTTGGCTTCTACTTTGTGCATTCCGGATTGGATGAAGATCTGATACTTGGTGGTTATATCATCTTTTTCATTGTCACTAGAATCATCGGAATAATCCACCAATTCAGCCTGCAGAACATCGGAAACGAAATACCAATTCAGGACAGAGTTGACACTTCAAGGTGAAGTATCAGAAACGTTGTCCGAGCCTTGTCCCGAAACCTCAACACTGGCTTTGGATGCTCTTCACGGGGCCATGACTGGAGATTGTGCTTTAGCTCTTCTGCGATAGAAATACGTATACATACAGAAGTTAGCTTGCTCAAAGATTGTGCTTTGCGTGGTATAGAAATGCATTTGTCATAATGAACAATAGTTCTATATATATTCGAAAACTCAGTACTCTTTTAGATGAAATCTACCAAATCATGCTCAGAAATAAATTTAACCATAAAAACCCGAGCTTTATTCATCGATTCGCCCTATTTCCTAATTAATGTCATAAATTTTTGGTGGTTTGAAATGTCATTTGGTGTATGGAAGGAATAAGGCTACCTTGTAAATCGTGCAAGCATCGAAACACGAGATATGTATTGATTTAGCTTAATTAATCTGGTTTTACCAACGTTAATTAATCTTGTGCCACTCATTGTATCGGGAATTTTGATTTAACCTTTTGAACCTCTAACCCCCGAAATTGCGATGATTGATTTTGATTAATAAAAATGTAATTATGATTAGGAGCTTAATTAATTTCGTAATTATTTATATTTTCCATATCGCGACTCGGAGCTTCGAAGGTAAGTTTCTGGGAAGTTTGCATGCTGAGCTGCAAAACCGCGAGATCACGATAATATGACTTAATTAAAAGGTAAGATAAACTCGGATTATGTGATTAATTAATTATGATCATACCCTTATCATGATTTCTTGAGTCGAGGTTTAGACAACATAACTTTTAAAAAAGAAAACGTCGAGTGGCGAATTGCCGACAGAACGTTACCATGGTTTAGCTTTTACTTTTAACCTTGACACGGGTTACTAAAATAAGGACTTCGTGTTCTCGGCTATCGGGGCTACGATAATAAACTTTTGGGTTTAGTGAATGCCGAGGTGCGAAAACCCGATGACGTTTAATCATGGTTTAGGGAAAACTTTATTCTTGTTACTGCCCTGGGTGAAAATTAAAACGATTTTGCCGTTTCGTTGCTCGGGACATGTGAACGATGTGATTTATAGCATTCGACCTACGAGATCCCGAGGTAGATCAAAAAGAGGAAACATTTTTACGAAAGGTAGGATTCGTCTCGAGAGTACAATAATCATCGTTGTTTGCGTGATAAAGCTTCGGAGATTTTGAAACCACAGGCGGAAAATACGAAAACCATCTTTTGATTTCGAGCATTAAAAATGAAATTTGTGGCGGGCTAGAAAAACAAAGGCCGCTCCAACAGGTTAGAAGGTATTTCAGTTCTTGAAATCTTTCTTCACATTATGATGTCCAAGTGAACTTAACCTCCTTTTTCTGAAGGGTAGTGATTGGACAACCAATCTTAGAAAATCCTTTTATGAACCTTCTATAGTATCCTGCTAAGCCCATAAAGGACCTGATATCATATACATCTTTTGGGGTAGGCCATTCCATGTTAGATCTGATCTTGTTAGTCTCTATTTCCACCCCTTCTTTAGAAATAACATGGCCTACGTAATGTACTTGCTTCTGGAAAAAGTCACACTTGCTAAACTTAGCATAGAGATAATGTTCTCTTAGTACTTGAAGAACTAATTTAAGATGTTCTTCATGCTCCTCTCTATTCTTGGAGTATATTAGGATATCATCAATGAAGACCAATACAAAATTGTCTAGGAATTTTCTAAGTACATTATTCATCAAGCACATAAAAGTGGTGAGGGAATTGGTTAATCCAAATGGCACCACCACAGATTCATAGTGACCATATCTTATCCTCGAGGTTTCTTTGTGAATGTCTTCATCCTTGATTCGGACTTGATGGTATCCAGACCTTAAGTCAATCTTTGAGAAAATGGAAGCACCCCTTAATTGGTCAAACAAGTCATTGATTCTTAGTAAGCGATACTTGTTCTTTATGGTTGTCTTATTGAGTTGTCTATAGTCTATGCACAATCAGAGTGTGCCATCTTTCTTTTTCACAAAAAAGATGGGTGCTCCCCATGGGGACATGCTAGGTTGGATGTAGCCTTTGTCCATCATCTCCTTTAGCTGTAGCTTGAGCTCAACTAGCTCTAGTGTACTCATCCTATAAGGTGTTCTAGATACTGGCACTGCTCCTGGTGCAAGTTATATGGAGAATTCAATGTCTCTTCTCGCAGGTAGACCCGATACCTCTTTTGGAAAAACGTCTTTATACTCTCTTAATATGCGGTGGTCCTCTAGGTTTTTCATCCTCAACAAATTCCAACACCTGTATTGCATATAGAGAACATCCTTTTCTGCAATACCTTTTCATTTGAAGGGTTGATATTCATCTCACTGAGGCAAGACTCTAAATCCCTTGGAGGGTTATTTTTCTCCCTTCTTCATTTTCACACTCCAAATTTTTATGGTAACAATCCAACTTGGTTTTATAAGTGGCTAACCAGTCCATACCAACCAACAGGTCATAGGTACTAGGGGAAGTATGTTAAGGGTCGTTTGGGTGGGCAATTAATCTATAATGAATTGGCAAGCCGGTATGACCTCTGCTACTTTTCTTTTGGTTTCAGTGGATACCATGCCTTAACATGTCTAACTAGTTGCAATTTACACTTATCAATAGTCTGAGGGGCCACATAACAAAAATTAGAACTAGGGTCAATTAAAATACAAACTAGACAGTTGTCGATCATACCTTCCATCTCCTCCATTGAAGCTTGGTGGTTGGTTTGTTTATTATCCCAGGCTTCATAAATCCGTGGCATGATCCTAGACACATCATTGACTGTGGTAGCTTCTTGGATATTGTTGACTCTCCTACTGTTCTGTTGTCTGTGGACAATCCCTCAACACATGTTCTTCTCCACAACCCCAACATTTCAAGGGTTCTTTCTTTGGGCTATCAATCTTTCCTAGGGTTGCTCTAGAAGGTTTATTTCCACTCTAGGAGGGGAAATTTTGCTGATACACACTTCTAGTAGGAAGGATCGTCCTAGAGTCCTTCCTATAGTTCTTAAATCTTGAGGATTTGAAACCCTTCTTATTGAATCCCGAACTACTCTTCTTCTTCCAGTCATCGCACAGTTCTCTCTGACTCCTGAACTGTTCATAAAAATACCGTTCCTTCCGGATAGTGTCTTCTAAATTCTTTGGCTCGTCAAACTCAATCCTATTCTGGTAGGTTTGAAGTAACCCACTAATAAATCGCTGCACTTTTACCTTTTCATCCCTTATGTAGGGTACATACCTCAACAACTCAAGGAATTTATTGACATATTCCTCTATGATGAGCTTTCCCAGCCCGAGTTCATAGAACTCCTTAGTCTTCCCATCAAATTATTTCTCTGATAGATACTTCTTCTTGAAGTGTTTCTCAAACTGTTTCTATGATACCATGTGTAAAGACCTCTTTCGTTACATCAACACACGATGCATAACAAGTGCATTTAAAAAAAAAAAAAAACAGGAAGTAACTTCGACAACAATCAATCGACGGAGCCCGACGACGAACATGACACACGCAGGTCAGGCAACAGACAAATTAATGACCCAACATAATAGCACATCATGCAACTAGATGCAACCTACGAAAATCAATTAGGAAAAATAAAAACGACTAAATCCACGACCAACTAAAACTTCAATCCATAAATCCTATCATCAACTAAAGAGGGGCGCAGGTGATCATTATCGTTGACGGTCATGCATCAACAAACTACTTGTAAAACAGTCCATCATCCACAATGTTTATTGGTGCCTTAGAACACAATTAAATCATCCTTCTATCTACTAGGCGCAAGAATTCCCAGTTACACACCTAAACACCATCACACTATTTCCATGGTGCAAGAGAGTTTATATCTTGATTAACGCACATCACATCATTCAAGGCACAAAATAAATATTCGACACTCCTACATTATGGTGACCCTCAATGCATGCCAATAGGGAAGCCCCCACATTACCCTACTTCCTTCGATGCATTACCTTCACGCGCGCGAGAGATAACTGAAATAAAACTTGTTAATCAACAACTAAGGGCACCCAATAACTCAACTAAAATATAGACTATCCTGCATACAAGTAGGTTTTGATGCGCTCTAGCATTTGAATCATTTGAAACAAATTTGAATGACTTCAAGTTCATGCTATAGGTTCCAACTAAGATTGTACTTACTACTTACACAGGCAGACACAGGCAGATTGACTGCAAAACAACCTCCTGAGAATAGATCTTAAAGAGTCCAAGCCAAAATTCTGAATATGCTTTTCATATAACTGGAAAATCAAGGATGTTTATTGATCCATTCACCTGATGCAAATTTAGTGAAACATCTTGGCTAGACAGGTCGTTAAACTTGTCATCCAAAGACATTGAATGTACATACTATATAAACTCCAAGCAAAATCCCGATAGCTACAGTGAGTAATTGAAAAACAATACCTACAGAAATAGTCTTCAAATCTTGAGAAAATTATTTAACTTAAGCTCCACTTCTTGTTGTCCAGTTAGAAACAGTAGCATATTACTGTCTGGATTTGTTATTCTTAGAATGTAGTTATTGTATGTTGTTTTTCAAAAGCAATTATGGCATGCTTTGACATCAATAATTCAACTATTCCATTAACCTCGCGATTTCAAATTCAGACAAGACGTTTGAAGTTTAATAATGGAATGCTTTGTTTATAAATAGGTTAGAAATGTGATTGGAGACAAAGGGTTAGAAGTTGTTGCAAATACTTGCAAAAAGATGAAAAGACTTAGAGTGGAATGAGGAGCAAATGACCCAACTATGGAGGACGAACAAGGTTGGGTGTCTCACAAAGGGCTTTCCTCAGTAGGTTAAGGTTGCCCCCTTCTTGAGTACATTGATGTCTATGTTTCAGATAAATGCAACTCAACATTGGAGACTGTTGGTCAATGTTGCAAAAATCTCAAGGATTTTCGGTTGGTCTTGTCAGAAAAAGAAGAGCACATCACTGATTTACCACTGGACAATGGAGTCATGGATTTTCTACGTGGATAAGAGTTGGCAGGGCATTGGTAATGTTACGCAACAATAAAAAGGAGGTCGGGAGGAAGGTAAGAACATCAGAATGCACAGAGGGACAGAAGCAGTTTCGCTGAGTGAGGGGAGAATGTCAGCGCAGAGCAATCAGGGAGATTCATTGTGTAAAAAAAAGACAAAAACGGAAATCCAGGCAATCTTCTTTTTATCTCGCTGTGTAAAAATAACCTAACAAAAATTCATGCAACCCATTATCAACCGGTAAGGCAACTCAAAATTTGTTGTGTACGAAACATGAACTCCAGGCCTCATCTGAAGGAAAGCTATAGGAAACACAGTCAATCGATTAAGGGAAAAATGAAGTCATAGCTTGAAGGAAAAATTGGTCATTTAATGCAAATTTTAGTCACATTATCGTGGTCAATTAAGGCAGTGACCGAGACATCCGTTTTAACAACAATTCAAGGGTGTTAATAGCAACTCTGTCATTCATTTAAAAAGTAAAAAAAAAATTCATGGGCAATCAATAGGAAAAATAGTCAACCTTTCGAAGGGAAAAAACGTGGGCATTCAAGAGCCACTCAGTCACATTTTAAAAGGCCAAACGTGTATAGGGCACACCAGAAGGGAAATTCGTCACTGTCATTAGTAATTAGGCAACATTGTTGTACCAGGACAGGTTTTAATAACTTTCCTTTTATTAAATTGCTTGTTCAGTTTAAATTAGAAATCTCTTAAATGGTGGATGCTTTACTAAGTTTGACCTTCCGTTTTTTCCCTTTTATGGTTACCTTTTTTCCTAGTTTCCTAAAATTTTATATTTTCCCTATTTCCCCTTTTTAATTAGAAATCAAAAAGGCAAGTGTGGAATTTTAACCCTTTTTCCCTTTTATCATTTAATTGGTATATTTTAAATTATCAAAAAGATAAAACAATTACTTCCAACATATTTTTTTTTTTATGAATAATTTAAATTTCTTACTCCCTTCGTGTTACAAGATTTTACAAAGATCCTATTTATTATTTAAGTTGCTTTTATTTTAATTATTATTATTATTTTTTTATTATTTTTTTTTAAAGGTAAACAAAATTTTACCACTAGCATAATTTAGACTTAGACCTTAAATTTTGTACTGGGCGACATTTAATTAGGGAAATTGTTTTAAAAATACTTAACTCGTTATTTGTCCTAAGGCCATCTAGGTTCATTCCTCTAACATCAACAACATGACGTGACCTTCAAGACGCACTAGGTGCTCCAAGGGTGCCACTCACCTCATATGTTCTCTTGTGCGACGTGCCCTTCAGGATGCACTATGTGCTCCAAGGGTGCCACTCACCTCTTGACTAACTTGGTAGACATCAATAACCCCTGGAGTCAACACTTTGCTAGGTGAACTTGTGGGAGACTAAGGGATTCTAAGGAATAAGGCCCCTGCCTTATTGCGTACCCCTTAGAATCATCATGAGCGACTGTCGTAGTCTTCCCTCACGGCATCATGGGTCCTCTCGAACTAGGTAGTTGTTAACCTATAGTTTGATCCACGACGAGAGTGCTAGTAGGCTGTGGTAGGGCTGCTGTCCACACCTCTCCCTCAACATCTCTGGTAGTAGTGCGTGACCCCTTTACTCCACATGTGAGTCTGGTTGGCAAGCTATCATCAGCCTGCATCATCAACAAATCATGTCAGAACATATCCGTATCATATCATCTAATCAGATGCACTAATATCACAATAAAACAATCAAACCCCAATGGTACACTCCCTGACTTGATCCGAAGTCCAAGGGGTTCCATCGTTGCCTCTGCATCCTTAAGGTCCAAAACCCTATACACTCAGTAAACCAAGTCAATAGCACATGTCTATGTCAATGCAGTAAAACAACATGTCATCAACCCATAATGTCTCATAATCAAAATCAAAGGCTTTAATAGCATAATAATCTGGATCACTTGCGAGCAAGTGTCCTCAAAGAATAAGTTCTCTCAGTGCGCCAGAGCGGGATGTTACATACACCCCCTCTTGGTCTAAACTTCGTCCTGAAGTTTCACAGTATATATGCCGAAATAAAGTGTATCATAGTGTCATATGTCTATCTATCAAACAAAAATGGAAACTACTGGCGCATATCATATGCTTCCTCCCAGGTCATCAAGAGCAGACTATAATTGTCCCACTGGACCTTGACCTGATCTACCATTCGACGTCGTAGCTGTCGAAAGTGATGATCCAAGATGTAGACCGGATCAACCGTGAGCGCCCCCTCGTCTGATACCTGCAAGGAACTCATCTCACTAACATGTGTAGGATCACTAATATAATGTATCAAAACAGATACATGAAAAACATCGTTCATACGCCTCAAAGAATCAGGCAAGGCTAGTCGATAGGCCACGGGCCCCTTTCTCTCCACAATCTTGAAAGGTCCCACGAACCTAGGAGAGAGTTTAGCTCCCTTCCCAAACTTGATCGAACTCTTATGCGGTTTAACCCGCAAGAATACTCGATCACCGACCTCGTAACTATGGTTGACTCGGTGTGCATCGGCATAACTCTTTTGTCGATCCTGCGCTTCTTTAATTCTTTGTCTTAATGTTTTCATTTGCTCTTCCATTTCTTGGATCACTTCTGGTCCCACCAGGACCCTATCCTCAAGCCGATCCAAGCTCAATGGTATCTGACATGGTCGCCGGTAAAGAAACGCAAAAGGCACCATCTTAATGGTGCTCTGGTAACTGTTGTTGTAAGCGAACTCCACTAGTGGCAAGAATTCTTCCGAATGCTTTTGTTGGTCCATCACATACATGCGCAACATGTCCTCCAAGGTTTGGTTAGTTCATTCGGTCTGCCCGTCAGTCTCTGGGTGATACGCAGTACTAAAGTTAAGTTGGGTTCCCAAGGCCTCTTGGAAAATCGTCCAAAATTGTCCAGTAAACACCAATCCTCGATTGGATATAATCCTCTTAGGCACGCCATGCAGCCTCACAATCTCATTGATGAAAACTCTAGCTATGTCAGGTGCCTGATACGTCGTATGCACAGGAATAAAGTGAGCACTCTTCGTCAGAGTGTCTACTACTACAAAAATCAAGTCATGTCTCCTTGCCATCAGTGGCAATCCAACAATAAAATCCATCGAAATAACCTCCCAGTTTGATTCTGGAATAGCATGTGGTTGTAGTAATCCTACTGGGTGTCTATGTTCAGCCTTTACCTGATGACATTCTAGACATCTGGCCACATAGTTGACTATGTCTGCCTTCATTCCCTTCCAGAAGAATAAGTGTTTAAGGTATGCCCTCATCTTCATGACTTTCGAGTGAGTCATGTAAATTGCTCTATGAGCCTCGCTCAGGATCAACATCCTCAACTCGTCGTTTGGCGGTACATAGATCCGATTTTTAAACCTCAATAATCCATCGCTATCAAACGAAAATCCTTCAAATCGTGGTACCATCAATGTGTTTTGTCCAATAAAACCCTCGACCTTTTTGTACCAGTCATCATCACACTGTAAAGTTGGAATCTTTTCACACAGATTCGTCTGAAGCGGAAGCACCGAAAAGATGTGTGGTCTCTGTTATCCCCGATTTCATGGGATAATTAGGAGATCATGTCTCAAGGCCCACAGGTCCTAGACATGGAGTACCGAGAGTAGGATTGACCTAGGCATGGCCCTGGATGGCCCATCCTTCTTCTCTTTCATTAGACTCGTCTTGTCAGTAGCAGCAACATCCATCACCATCAACGTGGTCTTGTATCAGAGAAGGCTCTTTCTCCATGAGGTAACTGGTCTAGGTATCATGGTATGTGTCACTTTTGAACATTATAACTTTTAGATATATGCATCTTACTCCTTTTATCTCTAACAACTGCTTGGATCTTACATCAACCAACTTGACCATTGTTGGGGGGATTGACAGGGTGTCCTAACAAGCCTGTACCCATAGGTTTTGGTTTGCCACCAAGGGGATTTTGAAGAGCCATCATCCAATCCCATCATATCATCACTTGTTCATCTTATCTCCCGCTCATCTGTCCCATTCCCCTAGTCCGGGCATTATGATGATTTGTTTGTGGGGTTGCACCTTATCTTGTGGGAAGAAGGGGATAAAGGCCTAGAAGGTAAAAGAAGCTGGTAAAAGATAAAATCCATAAAAATGAAACCTAGAGATGCCTCACCCAGAGATCCCCGAGAAGGCAATAAAAAGCCTCTCAACAAGAAACAAGAGGGACCCAGAGAAAAATAACGAAACAAGACCTAGCCAAGAGGATAGGGGGTCTCATCACGAGCCATCCTATTATGTTCATGGGTACCTAACAGCATGACATTTCCATTATCTGGTTACCACGCCAGGGCAGTGACCTTTGGTTGCATGGCCAACGGAAAGGGGGTCTCATCACGAGCCAGCCTTATCATCTATGTGAAAGTGCTTGTGGGTAACACTGCCATCTCTGGTCACCACGCCAAGGCAGTGTCCTCTATTTAGTCCTTGAAATAAAAAAAGAAAAATAAAATAAAGAATAGAAAGAATAAAGGAACAAAAGGGCTTGAAAAAATTACATCCATGACGGGTACAACTCGCCTTCTACAAAGGCACCCACAAGTAATATCATGCAGTCCTGTCTCTCACTCTACCCGTATGTCTGGACATCCCTATCCACATCACCTCGTTTTACATGGCTTGGATGATACCCCTTGGAAACTTTCCTTTCCTTATGGATACTAGCCCAATAGGGTGTCTTGTCTTTTTCTTCAGCCTTGTATTGTAGGTCTTTGTAATATCTTTGAGCTATTGGATGATATATCAGGGTTTTTATGCATATGTTTGATAATATTAATGATGAGACATGATTAAAATTGCTATGATGCCTGTGACTAATGATCCCATGGAGGGTGAATATTTTGATGTGCAGGACCATGCCTGACGGACAGGTACCAGTTGGACCGGTACACATGGGGAGATGATTAGTTCGGACCTCCATGGGGCTGAAGAGCCCATCAGATGGTTGTTGGGACCCCATTAGGGGCAGAGATAGGACAGTTTTTGACCAAGGCCTTGCACCGGAGAAGAAGAGGACATTCCATCAGGGGCACTTTGGTTGAGCCAGACTTAGGGGGATTGACCCACTTGTAGTGGAACGTTGGCCCCAGATGACCCAGGACATCACCAGGAGGCTTGTGACATCATCATGAGCATATGGCAGATGGACAGGGTTGTTGGCACGTGTGGCAGCTTGGAAGAGCCCAAGGAGGGCTAACGTTTGACATCTGGATGCTGCACTAGCCCCAAAAAGGCCTAACGTCTCCCTCAGGAGGGCTTGACGTATCATCTTTTGCTCATTTAGGGTTTTAAAAGAACATTTAATGTAAAAACAATATGATTTTTGTTTAAAGCCTTGTCGGCTAATTTTATGACCTAAAATTTAAATAAAGGTCACGATACAATATATATAGAGGAGTTTTATCCTCATTTTGACATAACACACAACTCACTCTCCTAGTGAGATCTGATTTTTTGCGCCCTTTTTGGGTATTTGGTCTTTTAAGTGAGGCACACTTGTTGAAGGAAGGATTTTCTTGGAATATTTTGGCATTTCTCTTGAAGGAAGGTTTACAACTAGGGTTTGCAATGTTATTTCTTCATGATATGTAAGTATTTTTTCTGCAAAACTTCTTAATTGAATGGTTGTAGTCTTATATTCTTGCATTTATTATAAATTTTCTGATTTTAAAACCCTAGGGGACAAACACACAAGTAGGTTGTTGTCTCATGTCCCCTGAAAGAAAAATTCTTAGCCATTGAAGAAGGAAGGAAGAGCCTAGCCATTGCTACACTTTTTTTACTTCTTCCCCTGTGCTAGCCATGCCTTTTAAGAGTTAAGAGGGAGAAGACATCCCAGGACTAGGTTATCTACACCTAGGGTCGTCCTGCTTCTAGGGTTTGGTGATAGGTCCTTGCCATTGCAACACTCTCCCTCACCTCACTCTCTTGTCTTGACTTATCTTTTATGCTAGCTGTTTTTCCAAGTCTAACCTAAGGAAGGAGGAAAGAGCAGGAGGCCTTGCTTAAGCAACACCAGAGTGAGCCTCTTTCCCCTAGGGTTTTGATTCTAGGGCCTTGCCATTGTAGCACCTTAGAACCCTTCCCTCTCATCCTTAGCCTTTTATCCCTTCAACTTTGTGTCCTCTCTTTAATTGACTCCATTCACCCTTAGGCACTGATCTCAGCTCCCCAAAGTTGAAGTGATAGTGGTCAAACAAGTCTTAAAACCTTTACAATTTGAAATCCTAACTATCTAACTAACCCTAATAAAGCTGACGTCACACTTGGTTATTCCATCTTGACGCAACAACTTCTGTTGATAAGAAATTAGATGATGGTTAAGAGCATTTATTGAGTAAGGGATTGATTAAATACATTGTTGGCTACATCATCTCAATATTTATTGATGAATTGATATTATTCCATTGCTATATTAATTGACATTGATCTCATTGATATCTATTGTTTTAATTTCTTATATATTGATGTCAGATAGTTATATGAAGTACTAACCCATTGAATTATAGCCTGTATATATTGTTTTTCTATTGTCTTGTTCCAAGCAGGTGTTCTCATTTGGGGCTACACTTCATTATTGGCTGCTTAGCTAGACTATCTGATCTTGGTGATAACCTGTGAGGAGGGACTTTTACTTTTGACCTTTATACCTTTTCCTTATCAAAACCCCAGGTTACCGGGGACGTCTCCCCTGGGCCTAACCTCCCTAAATAGAAAGAACCACCCCATTGAGGTGACATTGGGTGGGGTAGGTTCCTGTTACGCTAGTTTGGCCTCTATTTTCTAGCCTTTTGACCTAGCTACAAACTGTGCGATAATAGTCTCTGACTCAATGCATCCGCCACTCGGTTCACTGTTCCTTTTATGTAGGTAATCTCAAATTCGTACTCGCTAATCAATTCCGACCAACGTCATTGTTGCGTGTTCAGGTCGCTTTGCGTAAAAATGTGTTGTAGTCCACAATGGTCAGTCTTTAGTTCAAGTTTTCATCCAACAAGGTAGTGTCTCCAAACCTTCAAGGCATCTACGATGGATAACAACTCCAAATCGTGTGTTGCGTAGTTCTCCTCATGCCTTCTCAGTTTCCTCAAGATGTAAGTGATCACTCATCCGTCTTGCATCAAGACTCTGCCTAAGCCTTCCTTGGATGCGTTAGTGCATACCAAGAATTCCGCGTCCATGTCTGGGACCTTTAGTATCGGTGTTGTTGTCAACAAATCCTTGAGCCTCCTAAATGCTTCCGCGCATTTCTCGATCCAAACAAACTTCTTGTTTTTCTTCTGCAATTCCGTGATTGGATTTGCTATCTTCAAAAACCCCTCAACGAACCATTGATAGTATCTTGCTAAACCCATGAAGCTATGCACTTATGGCACATTCGTTGGGGCAAAGCATTCCATAATGGCCTCGACCTTCATTGGATCCACAACAATACCTTCACCAGAGATGACATGCCCTAAGTAGTGGATCTTCGATTGACAAAATGAGCATTTGGACAACTTCCCATACAATTTGTGCTCTCCCAGACACTGTAGTACCAAGCACAAGTGCTCATCATGCTCCTCCATCGTCCGAGAGTAAATCAAAATATTGTCAATGAACACTTGGACGAACTTGTCCAAGTACTCGAGGAACACCCCATTCATCAAACTCATAAATACCCATGGGGTGTTTGTCAGTCCAAAAGGTAAAAAAATAAACTCGTAATGTCCAAACCTCATCTTAAAGGCGGTCTTAGGGACGTCCTCTTCCTTAATCCGTAACTAGTGGTATCCTGATCGCAATTCGATCCTTGAGAACACCGTTGCACCCTTCATTTGATTGAACAGATCATCAATTCTTGTCAACGGATACTAATTCTTAATCGTGGCCTTGTTCAATTGATGGTAGTCAATGCAGAGCCTCTACGACCCATCCTTCTTTCATATGAAAATAATAGGTGCACCCCACGGTGACACACTAGGACGTATCAATCCCAAGTCCAACAACTCCTTCAGTTGCATTTTCAACTCTTATAACTCCGGGGTTGACATCCGATAAGGTGTTCTTGCTATTGGTTCAGTCCCTGATTTTAGGTCTATGGTAAACTCCAATTCCCTCTCCGACGACATCCCAAGTAAATCCTCTGGAAATACATCCGCAAACTCTCTCACCACCGGAAGGTGTTATAAACCTTTCGTTAATTCCTTCACGTTTAATGCAAGGATCAAATAAATCTTGCACCCATTGTGCATGCTCTTCCGTAGCTATAAGGAAGAGATGAACCTCAGGGAAACTCCCTGGTTCCATCCTACAATCACACGTCTCTGTCCCTCATCATTGACTAAGCTCAATCGTTTCATCTTATAGTTGAGTATCACCTCATGCGATTCCAACCAATCCATACCAATTATGACATCATAAGATCCTAATATCGTGACGTATAGGTTGGCCCTTGTGACAAACTCTCCTAGGTTAAGGATACAACCCGTAACCTTTCCTCCAACCTTCTATTTGGCTCTCGAAGCCATCTCTACGAAGATAAAATCATCCTGTTCGACTACCTTTCCTTAATCCTTTTTAGCGCTACACCAAAAATGAAGCTCTCGATAGCACCATGATCTATCAAAATACTAAGGGTTTGGTTAGCGACGGTACCTGCCATCTCGAGCACAGTTGACTGATGCTCTTCCTGGAGGTTATTCACTGTAGCATGAATCCGATGGGTCTTGCCCATATCTCCCATGGTAGTGGGTCCGGCTAATCCAGACGCTCTAGTCCTCTCCACAGGGAAGTCACGCTGGTCGTGTGGCTCCCCACACGTCCAACACCCCTTCTTCAGCCCAGTAGTCCTGGTACCCGAAGTAGAAGATGATGACCCACTAGCTTGGAATCCTGGTCTATTATGTTGAATAGGCCTAAATTGTTGCTACTGCGGTCGATGTTGCTGCTGATGTTGTGGTCCCTGATAAAGTTTCTGCTGTTGAGGCGTCGGTCACCAAGGTGTAGTGAAAGTAGATCCCCTCTAGAAGCCACAATATCCTGGCGTATGTTTGGCTGGTGTCTGATGCTACTGTGGTCCAGATGACACCTTCCCTGCTGGTCTCGCTGGAGTCCTGGTCTGACCCCCACTGATAATCTCCTCCTCTTCTATGAGGGCCTTCTAGACGACATCATGCAAGGTTTGAGGCATCAAAATCCTGACCTTTGCACGTATGCTGCCGTTAAGGCCGAACACAAATCCGTTGACCTTAAGTTTCTCAGTGTTAAGGTGTGGAGCATACTGGAGCAGCTCCATAAAATGGGCCTCATACTTGGGCACCGTATGACTGCCCTGTCATAAGGTGTTGAGCTCATTGAGCTGACGCTCAATGAATTCCTCTGAAAGGTACCTCTCTCGGAACCGTTCCTTGAACAGTTCCCATGACACGTCTTCGATGACCATGTTTAGCTGTGGTAGGAGCGTCTTCCACCATAGAAGAGCGCTCCACTTTAGTTGAAATACCACCATGCAGACCTTCATGTTGGAGGTATAATCATGAAGTGCGAAGCACATTGCCATGTTCTCCAACCATGCCTCGATGGCTGCACTGTTTGGGGCACTAAAGAACTCAAGAAATTTGACCGTCTCGAGTTCACGGTGAATGCTACCAGTACCGACCAGAGCGCGCGGTGGAACCTCAACAGGTGCCAGTGCCTTGGCCTCATCTCTGTCCAAATGGATGATCAGTGCCTCAGGCATGTGCTAAAAATATCTCATCATTTCGACTACATCACCAACTGCTATCTGCTCCTGCTCGTCTCCCTGGGGGTTAGACCCCTTAGTCATGGATGATACTAGAGGCGTCGTGCCTCCTCCCCTAGCACCCCGTCGTCTACCTCTGCGACATCCTCTAACCATGATTACCTGCATGAATACAAGTCAACTTGATTAGCAACAATATAATCAAATCATATCAACGAAAGCTGTAGCGATCCCAAGTCCCAGGTTGAACCCCACTCTGATACCATGTGTAAAGACCTCTTTCATTACATCAACATGCGATGCATAATAAGTGAAACATCATGCAGCTGGATGCAACCTACGAAAATCAATTAGGAAAAATAAAAACGACTAAATCGACAACCAACTAAAAATTCAATCCATCAATCCTATCATCAACTAAAGAGGGGCGCGGGTGATCATTATCGTTGATGGTCATGCATCAACAAACTACTTCTAAAACAATCCATCATCCACAATGTTTATTGGCGCCTTAGAATACAATTAAATCATCCTTCTATCTACTAGGTGCAAGAAGTCCCAGTTACACACCTAAACACCATCACACTATTTCCATGGTGCAAGAGAGTCTATATCTCGATTAACACACATCACATCATTCAAGGCGCAAAATGAATATTTGAAACTCCTACATTCTACTGACCCTCAACGCGTGCCAACAGGGAAGCCCCCACATTACCCTACTTCCTTCGATGCAATACCTTCACGTGCGCGAGAGATAACTGAAATAAAACTCGTTAATCAACAACTAAGGGCAGCCAATAACTCAACTAAAATCTAGACTATCTTGCATACAAGTAGGTTTTGATGCGCTCTAGCATTTGAATCATTTGAAACAAATTTGAATGACTTCAAGTTCATGCTGTAGGTTCCAGCTAAGATTGTACTTACTACTTACACAGACAGACACAGGCAGATTGATTGCAAAACAACCTCCTAAGAACAGACCTGAAAGAGTCCAAGCCAAAATTCTAAATATGCTTGTCATATAACTGGAAAATCGAGGATGTTTATTGATCCATTCACCTGATGCAAATTTAGTGAAACATCTTGGCCAGATAGGTCGTTAAACTTGTTATCCAAAGACATTGAATGTACATTCTATATAAACTCCAAACAAAATCCTGATAGGTGCAGTGAGTAATTGAAAAACAGTACCTACAAAAATAGTCTTCAAATCTTGAGCAATTTTTTTAACTTAAGCTCCAATTCTTGTTGTCCAGTTAGAAACAGTAGCATATTACTGTCTGAATTTGTTATTCTTAGAATGTAGTTATTGTATGTTGATTTTCAAAAGCAATTATGGCATGCTTTGACACTAATAATTCAACTATTGCATTAACCTCGCGATTTCAAATTCAGATAAGACGTTTGAAGTTTAATAGTGGAATGCTTTGTTTATAAATAGGTTAGAAATGTGATTGGAGACAAAGGGTTATAAGTTGTTGCAAATACTTGCAAAAATATGAAAAGACTTAGAGTGGAATGAGGAGCAGATGACCCAACTTTGGAGGACGAACAAGGTTGGGTGTCTCACAAAGGGCTTTCCTCAGTAGCTCAAAGTTGCCCCCTTCTTGAGTACATTGTTGTCTATGTTTCAGATAAATGCAACTCAACATTGGAGACTATTGGTCAATGTTGCAAAAATCTCAAGGATTTCCGGTTGGTCTTGTCATAAAAAGAAGAGCACATCACTGATTGACCACTGGACAATGGAGTCATGGATTTGTTACGTGGATAAGAGTTGGCAGGGCATTGGTAATGGTACACAGCAATAAAAAGGAGGTCGGGAGGAAGGTAAGAACATTAGAATGCACAGAGGGACAGAGGCAGTTTCGCTGAGTGAGGGGAGAATGTCAGCGCAGAGCAATCAGGGAGATTCATTGTGTAAAAAAAAGACAAAAACGGAAATCCAGGCAATCTTCTTTTTATCTCGCTGTGTAAAAATAACCTAACAAAAATTCATGCAACCCATTATCAACCGGTAAGGAAACTCAAAATTTGCTGTGTACGAAACATGAACGCTAGGCATCATCTAAAGGAAAGTTACAGGAAACATAGTCCATCGATTAAGGGAAAAACAAAGTCATAGATTGAAGGAAAAATTGGTCATTTAATGCAAATTTCAGCCACATTATCGTGGTCAATTAAGGCAGCGACCGAGTCATCCATTTTAACAGAAATTCGAGGGCGTTTACAACAACTCTGTCATTCATTTAAAAAGTAAAAAAAAAATTCGTGGGCAATCAATTGGCAAAACGGTCAACCTTTCAAAGAGAAAAAACGTGGGCATTCAACAACCACTCAGTCACATTTTAAAAGGCCAGACGTGTACAGGGCACACCAGAAGGGAAATTCATCACTGTCATTAGTAATTAGGCAACATCATTGTACTAGGATAGGAAGGAATGTATGTAATCGCCATGCCAATGATATAATTCGTAATAGCCAGTATCTAAAATTGCAATCGCCAGGGATAAAGTTGTGATGCATTAATTACAAATTTATCATCAATTATACTTCGTATTTGTCAGTAAATAAAACTTGCATTTGCTAGGATGACATTCGTGTTTCCATTAAGCAAGTGGTTGTACATTTAAAAATAATTTCCATCAATATAAATCGTATTGCCAGTAAATAAAATTGCATTTGCCAGAAATAAAGTCATGGTACATTATTCACCACATAACCGAATCTAAATACATTGGTCTACATGGATGAAAGCATAGGTAGGATAAACGGTCTGGGGAAGAATTCGTTCAATCAACAACAAAAGCAATCAAATTTTAATGGCGAAATCATGGTCATTCCAGCAACAAACATAGATGCATAAAATAAAACGTAGAGAACAACAAGATGAACGCAAAGATCCATTGGGAAAAGTCTTTGAAATGACCGCAGAGACTTTATTAGCCAAACGTAGAGAAATTCCATGGTGAGGCCCTTAAAGCGCGGAGCACAAACAAGCGCAGAGATATCCAACAAGGATGCAAGGGAATCCATATGCAGAGGTTCTTCTTGCTAGAAGGCACAAGACAACAACTGTCAAGGACAACAATAGAGGTAGCCGATGGATGGGTTCATCCTTCACTTCACCATCCTCACACAGAAAAGAAGGGCGTTGAGATCCATAGGTCTTTTAATGCTAAGGCGATGACTGCAGATCAGGTTCCTGGCCGACTTCCCAGGCGAGGACTGGTGAGCTAGGGATGAAGGCTAAACAACCTCAGGGTCACAATCAACACACAGGGTGGTCACGACATGAGGGAAAATGAAGGCCATGGGAGTCAACAATCATCGAGCTAGGCTAAGGGAAGTTTCAGTCACCAATTTAAAAAAAAAACATCATTTTACTTTTCCATAAAATAAGCAGATCCAAGCATAAGTCCTAATACATTCTACCATACAAACATGAAGAGAGCATACCGTTGCCTGATCGCCCACTCCGAATGACGTCCCGTGCACTCCGTGCAACCCCTGCTCATCGACCATCGAGACTTCACTGGTACCTCCCATCCAATGCTAGGGGTACTCTTCTTCCCCCTTAGCCCCTCAATCCACAAAGGATCCACACACACTATCCAAAGATTTCGACTAGCTCCCAAATCGCCTCACAAGGATGAGCTACCACTCCTCTCCGAGCTGGGTATCCCAACTCCTACAAATAAATCAATCAAGTAGATATTTCTGCAGTGTAACATTATGAAAACAAAAGATCCCTTCATCCTTCTCCCTCCTTCATTATATAGAGTTTTGAACTTCCTTTCTTTCCTAAAATCTAATTTAATTAAAGTTCTAAAAATAAATTCCTAAAAATTCCTCTCCGTACAAGTGTACCCCATCCCCTTCCTTCCTCCATAAATTAACTTCTTTAATTAATTGATTATCTTTATTTCCCTCACCCACCTAGAGTTACTCCTAGAATCACTCCTAGGTGTCCCCAAAATCTCTTACAGGTTTTAATAACTTTCCTTTTTATTAAATTGCTTGTTCAGTTTAAATTAGAAAGTTCTTAAATGGTGGATGCTTTACTATGTTTGACCTTCCGCTTTTTCCCTTTTTATGGTTACCTTTTTTCCTAGTTTCCTAAAATTTTAGATTTTCCCTATTTCCCCTTTTTAATTAGAACTCAAAAAGGCAGGTGTGGAATTTTAACACTTTTTCCCTTTTATCA
>JASDQU010010454.1:68622-91713 GCA_032191745.1 Picea mariana | reverse complement strand
CTTGCTTCTGACCTAGTTGTTAGACGTAAAGCAAGATGTGACTGACACTGAGCTACCAGCTTAACCGCTGTGACATTGAGCTAGTGTAGTACTGTGATGTGACAGCCTTGTGCTGTGATGAGGTATCATTTTTACTAATACATATTTGATGCAGATGATGATAGCATTCTTTTGAAAATGATGATGTTGTTGATGAAGAAAACTTCCGATGACTCGTAAATGTGCTAGACAATTGTTCAAGATGATATTGACGATACTGTCCTCCAGATGACACCGATGATGCAGACCTCTCTCGCCTGATGCTGATGAAGAATACCCTTCTTGTTAAGGGGGAGTGTTGAAATAATGTAACTGCGAAGAGCATTCTTATTATTGGATTAAATCCCCATTGTGGATTAATCATTATTATTATTTTGTTATTGGATTAAATCCCCATTGTGGATTAATCAGGTCATTATTATTATTATTGTTATTAGATTAATCCCCATTGAGGATTAATCATGTCGGTAATTGTATAAGGACCAAATCCCCTTTTGCGGATTGGTCATCGGACAATTACAAAGTGCAGAATAAGAAGTCGGCCCCAGCAGTTATAATGGAAGGGCCAGAATTAATTAATGGTGGGTTTACCCACCCAGTGTGAGAGGTCGGCCCTGCCAGATGGTGACTCTTCACACGTGCCAGATTGATATAAATAAGAGGCTAGCGCCTCACTTCTTAGACGCACTTCACTTGCTCATTCTCTTATGAGGCAAGCTGCAATTACAAGTTGGAGAGAGGAGAAGAAGGGTGGCGCATCACTTGAGGAGGACTTTTCTGTATTGGTTTGAGTTATCTCTTGAACATTGTATAAGCTATTTATGATAAGGAAGTTTTGCTGGGTTTTCTTCCCCTAGAGGGTTTCCCAAGATAAATGTTGTGTCTCTTGTGGATGTGTATTTCTCAGTGATCTTGTTCTTATTATGCTCTTCTCTAATGAAATGGAAAGAACTATAATAATGGCATAAACATTAACAGATTTTACCTTCATTACAGCTCAGTTAGGGTTTTAATTTGACATTTTAATGTAAAAACAATATAATTTTGGTTTAAAGCCTTGTCGGCTAATTTTTATGACATAAAATTAATTAAAGGTCATGATACAGTATATATTGAGGAGTTTTATCCTCATTTTGACATAACACACAACTCACTCTCCTAGTGAGATCTGATTTTTGCGCCCTTGTTGGGTATTTGGTCTTTTAAGTGAGGCGCACTTGTTGAAGGATTTTCTTGGCATATTTTGGCATTTCTCTTGAAGGAAGGTTTACAACTAGGGTTTGCATGCTATTTTCTTCATAATATGTAAGTGTTTTTTCTGCAAAACTTCTTAATTGAATGGTTGTAGTCTTGTATTCTTGCATTTATTATAAATTTTGTTGATTTTAAAACCCTAGGGGACAAACACACAAGTAGGTTGTTGTCTCATGTCCCCTAAAAGAGAAATTCTCAACCATTGAAGAAGGAAGGAAGAGCCTAGCCATTGCTACACTCTTTTTACTTCTTCCCCTGTGCTAGCCGTGACTTTTAAAAGTTAAGAAGGAGGAGACGTCCCAGGCCTAGGATATCTACACCTAGGGTCGTCCTGCTTCTAGGGTTTGGTGATAGGGCCTTGCCATTGCAACACTCTCCCTCACCTCACTCTCTTGTCTTGACTTATCTTTTATGCTAGCCGTTTTGCCAAGTTTAACCTAAGGAAGGAGGAAAGAGCACGAGGCCTTGCTTAAGCAACACCGGAGTGAGCCTCTTTCCCCTAGGGTTTTGATTCTAGGGCCCTGCCATTGCAGCACCTTAGAACCCTTCCCTCTCGTCCTTAGCCTTTTACCCCTTCAACTTTGCGTCCTCTCTTTAATTGACTCCATTTACCCTTAGGCATTGATCTCATCTCCCCAACGTTGAAGTGATAGTGGCCAAACAACTCTTAAAACCTTTACAATTTGAAACCCTAATTAGGCTGACGTCACTCTTGGTTATTCCATCTTGACGCAACACTTTCTGTTGATAAGAAATTAGATGATGGTTAAGAGCATTTATTGAGTAAGGGATTGATTAAATACATTGTTGGCTACATCATCTCAATATTTATTGATGAATTGATATTATTCCATTGCTATATTAATTGACATTGATCTCATTGATATCTATTGTCTTAATTGCTTATCTATTGATATCAAATAGTTATATGAAGTACTAACCCATTGAATTATAGCCTGCATATATTGTTTTGCTATTGTCTTGTTCCGAGCATGTGTTCTCATTTGGGGCTACACTTCATTATTGGCTGTTAACCGGACTATTTGATCTTGGTGGTAACCTGTGAGGAGGGACTTTTTCTCTGACCTTTATATCTTCGCCTCTTCAAAACCCCAGGTTACCGAGGACGTCTCCCCTAGGCCTAACCTCCCTAAATAGAAAGAACCTCCCCATTGAGGTGACATTGGGTGGGGTAGGTTCCTGTTACGCCAGTTTGGCCTCTATCTTCTAGCCAATTGACCTAGCTACAAACTGTGCGATAACACTCCCAACCCAACTTATATCTTTTTACTAACATAGTCCAATTTTTTTAAAATTTAATCCCAAATGCATAAGCCATCCTTATCCTTATGCTATGTTTAGTGATTGGGGTGATGTCACTTATATTTCATTATTGAGAGATGAGTTACTGATTGATGGTTGAGGTCCTTCTAGTTTCTAAGCATTAAGACTTTTTTAACTAACTTCCTCTTATCACAGTGTGGCTAGAGCAACCAAATTTAGCATTACAAGGGAATGACTAACATCATTTAATTCGGTCATCTTTAACTAAGTTACCATGAGTGGGGGGTATCTGTTCCACCAAAGTCACACAAGGTTTGCACTTGACCTCAATCGTTTTTGCATGCGTTGGCATGTGTCCAAATGCATGATTTGCGGGCATGTCACTAGTCAGACTTGAACACTGGTGGGTGCTACATTAACTACTCGCTTTCACCAACTCAACAAGCCACCATTGACTTTTAAGAATTAAGGTTGTGAACATTTGTTCCATCTTTTTACTTATCATCCCTATTTATCCTTGTTCAACTCACTGATCTTCCCCTTGTTATTCCTTCATTACCTTTTATAACTACACATTTACCTAATACCATTATAGTATTTCATCATTCACCTTATTCTCTAGGACCTTATTTCAGCTTGTGACATGCCCTCCAACCTCAACTCAACAAGGAATACAACTACCTTGCCTCCTTGAGAGACAATGCTTCCATAACCATATCCAAATATCTTGCCCAAGATGCACCTCTTGGACATGATCATCAAGCCCACGGTCCTCTATGGTTCTGAGATTTGGGGACCGAGTTTGCTTCAAGATGATTACGCTAAGTCAAAGACTCCAAACCCTCCTTAAGCACATCGTCCAATGCATGCAAGTTATCCCCCTACCCATTGTTCAAGGCCAAGAAAATTTGTTAGCTTTTTACTTTTGGTAGCTCAATCAATCTTCTCCACAGTACCAGGGTGCACTCAGTCCGTAGGAACAACAACGAATCCATACAACAATTTGACGGGGCACTTGTTGTTAAGGTAATTAATGTTTATGGTCTTTCTTAGTAAATAGGAGTTTATTTTATGTAAATAAAAGTACATCAAAGTACTTTAGTATAATAAATAAATTAATGGGAAAATGTTATATAACATATTTCCTCTTCACTTGTATAAATGTAAGAAGACCTACTCTATTTTGAATGAAAAAAAATATTTGACATATATCTCTTCCAACTGTATGGTTCCCTCTCTCTTCTCTTCTAGTTTATTTTTCCGATATGTTATTAAAGCCTGGTTGTGAAGAAACCAAGACAGAAAGCAAGAGAAGTCCATACAGACTGGCCTATCCAGTGATGGTTTGAGGAACTACATTTTAGAGCAAAGAGTAATTTACAAGACATATAGATTTGCAGGCCATACAACTTTTTAGAGAGCAGGTGTATGGATTTTATTCTAGCCACCAGGTGTACGATTTTTCATAGTCTTCGTACAATTTGTTACCAACTGTTGTACTGTATGGATATTTTACTACCACTGTATGGCCTTTCATCAACAACCATATGGATTTTGACTATTGTATGAATTTGCAGAAGAGTCGTCGTACAATTTTAGTAGCCACCATATAGTTTTGTAGCTTCCACCATATGTTTTCCATACAAATTTGCAGAAATTGTCATACAATTGATTTGATGTACAATTTTGACAAAGATGTTGTAGTAGTTCAGTCGTACGGCGTACAATTATGTTTTTCCGATATTATGTAAAAAGTTTAGAGGATCCATACTATTTTTAAAGAAATCATTTAGATTCTATTCTACGGAAGCACTTTTTTTAAAGAAGTCCATTTCTTTTATGTTTTCCTAGTATGGAGTACAGATTGGCTTCTAGATTGATTTTGAAGTCATTTTACAGTTAGTGTAAGATGATAACCACTTTGACCAATATTATGCTTGAAGGTAGTCAAAAATTTAACAGACGGAATTTTAATACATGGAAACAGCAGATGTTTGCTATCTTTGACTACAGGGGTTTTAATAAATTGATTTTGGGCAAAGAAACCTGGAGTGAAACCAACAAATATGCCTAAGTAAAACATGATGCAAAAAATAGAGGCCATCATTCTTATTAAACTTTTTATCACAGATGAGATGCTTCCTGAAGTTCAGACTAGGGATGATGCATTCATCATTTGGCAAACTCTTCAAATTTGCATGAAACCTCTGATAAAGGTAGGGCTTTTTCCTTGAAGAATATTTTGCTTTCTATTAAGACATAAGAGCATGATTCTCTTCCCCCGTATCAGGTATTTGGAGAGGAAACAATGGCTTAAAGAAATGATGCAAAGAAGCAGGAATGCGGCAATCCAAAGAAAGAGAAAGAGCAACGAGACTGCATTCTGCATTCCATGTGCAAAATGCAAAAATGTGGAAATATAAATAAGGGAAGAACAACTCGAAAACTTGGCTCCGCACTCCACACTGGATGTGGCGATGTGGGAATGTGGGAACTCAACCATGCGAAGAAAGAGCAACAAGACTATACATTCTGCATTCTGCATGCGGAATGTAGAAATGCAAATAAGGTAAGAATAATTCAGAATCCCAACTCCGCACTCCACACTGGATTTGAAAATGCAAGAACTCAACCATGTGAAGAAAGAGAAACAAGACTCTCTACATTCCGCATGCGAGATACGGAAATACGGAAATGTAGGAAAAACCAACTTTTATTATCTTCCTACTGTTGTATCTAGATCACATAGGCTAGATAGATATATTGATATTATGATCAAATCTGTTAATATTGAAGACCAACATAGGCAGAATCTTCAGAGGTTTGATAGATAGCCTAGCAAGAATGTACTTTTTCAATACTAATTAATATATGAGTAGCTAAATTACAAAAAAAAAGGAAGAGCATGATTCTCTTCCAGAGCATTTATTGAAGATTAAAAATATTAGAGATCAACTAAAGGCTATTGAGAGTGTAATGTCCCTTTCCAAATGGTCACCATAGGGGGACGACTTAGTAGCATATTTTATTCCCATAGGCTATAGTCGATTAAAAAGGGAATTAATAGATTAATTATTTTATGTCATTTGGAGGAAAAAGGCAACATTATAAAATGACATTGAGTAATTAAAAAGTGACTTGGAGAATAATACGAATAAAACCTTATAAAGTCACTTTAATCATTTAAGTGAGGGTAAAAAGGTAAAAGGGTCAGAAAAAAGGTGAAAGGGGAGATAAAAGAAAGATGAGAGCTCATTCTCTCATGATGTTGAGGATATTTTCTAAAATTTGATTTGGAGAGCTCTTGGAGCCTTTGGGGTTTGGATGAAACCCTTGTGTGGATTGGTTTTAGTGGTGAAAGATCCACCCTAGCTGATCAGGTCTCAGAGGTGAAAGATTCCACCCTAGCCATTTGGTGGGGAAGATCATTTAGATCTTCCACTTGGATTCTATCATTTCAAAGATCGATTTATTTTTCTTCAGTTGGGGTTTGTGGTACCATATTCATCTTGGAGAGAGGGCGCACTAGTATTGTGGGGTTTCTTTGTCTTGGAGAGGAGGCACATGGCATGTGAATTTTCTTCAAACCCAATTCACTAAAATCAATTAATTTTTCTATTAATTGTTTCTGCCAGGTTTTCTTCACAAATAAATAATACACAGCAGAAAATAATAAGCAATAACTTAACAGTAAAAGATAACAACAATCACATCACATGACGCAAGTAATTTTTGGACAATTCGTCCTTGGAAAAACCCCGGAGGGAAAACCAGACAACAGATTTGGATTTTATTATTATTGAGCAGGAAAATATGCAGATCTCTTACGATAAAATCAGCCCAGACAAATACAAAACCTCTTCAACAAATGTATGGCCCCCTTTTGCAAATCCTTCGATCAGATCTGTAGGAAATGACCTCTGCAATGTTGAAGATGTGTGCCAATTTCAATGTAGAAGCCTCCTTTGTCTTTTTGCAAACTCTCTCTCCAAACCCTCAAGCAATTCTCCTCTTTCTCTCTACAGAAAATTGCCTCTCTTGTGCATAATGCACCCCTCTCCAATTTGATCTCCTTTTTACTCAATGAGCGAGTGAGAAACCCTATCTCGAAAAGGATGGAGGGCCAAGATTGATCCTCACACACCTTATGAGATCAATGGTCAAGATTAAAAGACCACAACTTAAATTATTTCTCACTTTAACTTTATAAAAAGTACTAATTAAGTCAACATTAAAATGTAACCCATTTAATGTACTTTTTCCTAAGTACAACTTTAAGCAAAAGATTAACCCATCAACTTGGATAAGTTTCATTGTCCTCCTCCATGCTAGGATGCCATGCATGGTGATGACCTTCCTTGCTATCCAATTTCAACACTCCCTCTTAGCGAGGAAGGGATTCTATCTCAACCCCATCTAATCCCTGAACTTTTCAAACTTTTGTCTGCTCAGTGCCTTGGTAAAAATGTCTGCCATCTGCTTGTGATGTCTCGTTCCCAAGAGTAGGCCAACAGGGAGTGACTTAGTAGTCTATGTGTTCCCGTAGATTATAGTCAAGCACAAACAGGGAACAAGATGGAGAAATAAGGGTGTATTGATGGTTAAACGATGAATTAAGACAAAAAACTTAGGGAAAGTCACTTAAGCCTAAGTCAATGAAGAATTAGAATGAAAAGGTGCTAAAGGGGGACTTAATTAATTAATTATTCACCTTAGGAGGAAAAGCGCCTAGCTTAAGTGAGGTCAATGGTGAATTAGATTGGGAATGGTATAAAGGGAGGAATTTGACCTAATTCCTCATTATGCATTGTTATGATTTGATGTTGAGAGTTCCCAGAGGAGGAAGAGAGTCGACTTCTCTGTTTTGTGGATTTCTAGAGGAAACCACCACCATTGATCGGTTACGGTGTTGAGAGACACACCCTAGCCCATCGGAGATACCATCCAGGTATTTCATCATGCTATTCAAGAGTATCCAGTTGCAGTGTGCGTAGCTCAGCCAGTGAGGGCGCAAGTCAGATTGAGGGTTTGTGGAGTTGCACGAGGTCCGAGCTCAGATTGCATTTTCCTTCCGACCCAATTGAGATCCAGCCAGGACGCTTAGATTGAGCCACTTTCCATCAGATTTTGATGGTGGAATCTTGCAGGGCGCATCATCCAACCATTTAGGGCGTAGCTCTTTCGACAGGACATTTGAGGTTGCAGACGGAGCATCAGAGTAGATCTGGGGAAACCCTCTCGACTGAGTTCCGCATTTGGCGAGACGATCGTTTTGAGCCCTATAGCAGTTGATTCTGTTGGTGGAATCATTTGGAGTGCATCCAGTGTCCCAGGAGGTGCGCAAACCCCCCAGGGGTCGAGATCCAGTGCCTCGAAGACCAGATCTGACATCCAGCACTCATCCATTTCAGTCTAGAGGCCAGGGCGCTTCTATTGGGACAATTTCCATCTCATTCCGACGGGTCTAACCTTCCAAACGAGTTTTCCAGCTTGTAGCGGTTACCGTACTTCTCGGGAATCACCTGTTTTGTTGATCTATCCGTGCATGCATCAAATCTGCCTTCATCTTCTGATCACGGGTATTTTTATGATATTTGCTTGTATTTTAGTGACGATCCATGAGATCTAACTGACGACTATACTCTATATTTCCAGTATGTTATTGTATTTCCATGCTTGAGTCGCATAATACATATTATTAGGCAGTTGATGTTCTTTATTTCCGCATGCATCCTCTATATACTGTTTAAACCATAAATATACAACATGCACATGCAATAACCATAAACATCTCAAACACACAACTGAAACGCATCCAGAAACCCCCAGAGTATCAAATCTAAAGATAAAACGCATCCAGAAACCCCCAATGTATGTGAGATTGAACATTAGATCAGTAGCAAATATCTTGATCAGCAGGATCGGGGATATTTCAGTGGTATTAGAGCTTTAGTCCTGCCAGCATGTGACAAAAGACAATGAGTACAGCAGAAGAACCAGATGGCCGTGAGCACGTAGGTGACGAATAGGTCACTTACAACAAGCGCAAGGAAAGAAGGCCTAGGCCTAACTTTCCTCCTTTCCCTCTCAATTCAGAGGAAGAGGCATACAAAGATTTAGAGAGAAGAACAAAGTGCGAGGTCGAGCACGAAGCAGAGAGGATACTAGGTGACAGATATGAGCGACCAGATGGCAGTGGTAAGGCCCCCATGGAACCAGAGGCAGCCTTCATGCAGGTTATCAATGATATGTTAGCTAGTCAGCGGACCATGTCACAGTCCTTGGCTCAAGTGGCTGATAGATTGGCTATGGTGGATATTCCAGGCACCCAAGCCCCACATGCAATACAGGGGAACTCAGGGGCAGGCAATAGACCCCAATCACCCACTCGCACATATACTTCTGCGAGTAGGATTCCCCGAAGTTACAACACAACTTACCATATGTCCATCAGGATGTCACCGTTCAAGGCATTGTACGGATACGATGCACCCTCCTTTGTGGAGACTGTGTTTGGGGACAACATGGTCCTGGGGGCCAAAGACTGGGTGGAGGAGATTCAGAGGATGCTGCAGTCAGTGAGGGAGAACTTGCAGACGACTCAGAACCAACAGAAGATATATGCAGACCGGCACAGAGTCGAGCGTAGTTTTGAGGTAGAGGATTTGGTTTTTCTGCGATTGCATCCATACAGACAGTCCTCCTTGAAGAGGAGCGGAGCAGAGAAGTTGAAGCCGAAGTTTTATGGGCCATACAAAGTCATCAGGAGGATAGGTGAGGTGGCATACGAGCTAGAGCTACCGGAGGGTAGCAAGATTCATAACATCTTTCACGCCTCTTGCCTTAAAAAGGTCGTGGGATGTCAGATTAGTATTTCAGAGGAGTTTCCACCCTTGGATGAGGAGGGCCAGTTGGAACTAGTGTCGGAGGAGGTATTAGAACAGAGAGAGCGCAGGTTGAGGAGCAGGGTCATCAAGGAGTGCTTGGTTAGATGGAGGGGTCTTCCAGTGGAGGATGCCACATGGGAGGGAGAGCATATTTTGCAGCACCCAGGATTGATGTTGCTTGAGGACAAGCAATCTCGGGAAGGGAGGACTATGATGTCCCATTCCCAAGAGTAGGCCAACAGGGAGTGACTTAGTAGTCTATGTGTTCCCGTAGACTATAGTCAGGCACAAACAGGGAACAAGATGGAGAATAAGGGTGTATTGATGGCTAAACGATGAATTAAGCCAAAAAACTTAGGGAAAGTCACTTAAGCCTAAGTCAATGAAGAATTAGAATGAAAAGGTGCTAAAGGGGGACTTAATTAATTAATTATTCACCTTAGGAGGAAAAACGCCTAGCTTAAGTGAGGTCAATGGTGAATTAGATTGGGAATGGTATAAAGGGAGGAATTTGACCTAATTCCTCATTATGCATTGTTATGATTTGATGTTGAGAGTTTCTAGAGGAGGAAGAGAGTGGACTTTTTTGTTTTGTGGATTTCTGGAGGAAACCACCACCATTGATCGGTTTCGGTGTTGAGAGACACACCCTAGCCCATTGGAGATACCATCCAGGTATTTCACCATGCTATTCAGGAGTATCCAGTTGCAGTGTGCGCAACTCAGCCAGTGAGGGCGCATACTGAAGAATTAGAATGAAAAGGTGCTAAAGGGGGGCTTAATTAATTAATTATTCACCTTAGGAGGAAAAGCGCCTGGCTTAAGTGAGGTCAATGGTGAATTAGATTGGGAATGGTATAAAGGGAGGAATTTGACCTAATTCCTCATTATGCATTGTTATGATTTGATGTTGAGAGTTTCCAGAGGAGGAAGAGAGTCGACTTTTTTGTTTTGTGGATTTCTGGAGGAAACCACCACCATTGATCAGTTTCGATGTTGAGAGACACACCCTAGCCCATCGGAGATACCATCCAGGTATTTCACCATGCTATTCAGGAGTATCCAGTTGCAGTGTGCGCAACTCAACCAGTGAGGGCGCAAGTCAGATTGAGGGTTTGTGGAGTTGCACGAGGTCCGAGCTCAGATTGCATTTTCCTTCCGACCCAGTTGAGATCCTGCCAGGACGCTTAGATTGAGCCACTTTCCATCAGATTTTGACAGTGGAATCTTACAGCGCGCATCATCCAACCATTTAGGGCGTAGCTCTTCTAGCAGGACATTTGAGGTTGCAGACAGAGCATCAGAGCAGATCCGGGGAAACCCTCCCGACCCAGTTTTGCATTTGGCGAGACAATCGTTTTGAGTCCTATAGCACTTGATTTCGTTGGTGGAATCATTTGGAGCGCATTCAGTGTCCCAAGAGGTGCGCAAACCCCCCAGGGGTCGAGATGTAGTGCCTCAGAGACCAGATCTAACATTCGGCACTCATCCATTTCAGTCTAGAGGCCAGGGCGCTTCTATTGGGACAATTTCCAGCTCATTCCGACGGGTCTAACCTTCCGAACGAATTTTCCAACTTGTAGCAGTTACCGTACTTCTCCGGAATCACCTATTTTGTCGATCTATCCATGCATGCATCAGATCTGCCTTCATCTTCTTATCACGGGTATTTTTATGCTATTTGCTTGTATTCCAGTGACGATCCATGAGATCTAACTGACGACTATACTCTATATTTCCAGGATGTTATTGTATTTCCATGCTTGAGTCGCATAATACATATTATTGAGCAGTTGATGTTCTTTATTTCCACATGCATCCTCTATATATTGTTTAAACCATAAATATACAACATGCACATGCAATAACCATAAACATCTCAAACACACAACTGAAACGCATCCAAAAACCCCCAGAGTATCATATCTAAAGATAAAACACATCCAGAAACCCCCAGTGTATCAGAGCTGCGAGATAGAACATTACATCAGTAGCAAATATCTTGATCAGCGGTGTTGCCGCCTTATACACACCTAGGAGACGTGGAAGAAATCTTCAATCCACTCGGTGTGTCCTTGGGGGCAAGTGAGAGTTAAGGTGTTGTCACCTAATCCTCAACTCCTCCGTCTAGGCCAACTCCTAGCGAAGCCAAAGGGGGTAGTCCCTAACAAATATACTAAGGCTTTGGATTAAGCTAAGTACAAAAATGAAATCTAGGAGTGTATTATTCTTTTAAACAATCAACCATAAACTGATAAAACATGCAGTAAACATTCACCACGATCTATAATCAATAAGCATATACTTGCATCAAAAGGATATTGAGAAACAACTGTTAGATGCAAGTTTCATTTAAATTAAATAGATAACCAAATTGAAAAATGAAGCCTGTGGCTTTGCTGAATGTGAAAATTGAGACCAGTGCCTTAAAGTGAATCGTGGGCAATGTAGTTCATGTGTTTTATTAGGATAAATTGATGTTTAGTTAATGAAATGGTTTGGGCCTCCTTGGAGGTTAGCTCTTTGTTTGGAAACTTGCGGAGAGCTTTACCGAAACCCAATGGTCTCACCAGTAAAACTCACTCAAAGTGTTGGATGTCCAAAACAGGTGGGAAGCCAGGTCCTGCGAGGGCCCGCCTTACTTCGCAGGTCACTTCAAGGCGTTTTCCTGCGCATTAAGCTAACTACTTTAGAGATTGTCCTAATTAAACTATCAACCACTGACCAGCACAACGTGTATGAAACTTACTTCCAGCAAATCGAGACCAGCTCGCAACTAGAAGGGTCAGGAACCGCACTGTGAGCTGAGGGGAATTTGTTTATTTTAAGTAAGAAAATAAATAACTGAATTGAAATGTGAGACTAATTACTAATCCACACTGACCAAGCCTCTTGCGAGGAGCTGAGGGGATGGTTTATTTGCCAAATTGAAATTGTGTAAAATAAAGTTAATCTAGCAATTAGTGTTCTACTTTGCGAAAAGGAAAAACTAATCTAAACTGATTGCATTGCTTTGTGATGGATTAAAGGATTACTTTAGCTTACTTTAGTTATGAAAAATCAAATCTAAGCTAAAATTTGCAAAAAAATTGACACCACCACCGAAAACACCGTTCCCCCAGGGGGAATGAAAAGCGAGAGCTTGTAGTCCCACTGATTTTATTAAAGATCTTGCACGAGACTTTATGGAAGTGACTTGTGACCATTCATTAGGGGAGTCACAAGTCTTTACAATGTTTTTACAAAAGTTTATTGAGTAAAGGGGTGCTCCCGGGGGTCCCGGATGCTCCTAATCCGCCCAAAACGAACAGAATTTCCTCCTATCTGTTCGACAACCTGCACAAAACAGCGAACAAACAATAACAAAAGATGCCCAAAAACACTTTGGAAGTGTCTTGGGTTATTAGTAGCAAGCTACAAAATTTACTAAGTTAAATTCTACAAATTCGGCAAAAGGGAACTAAGAAACTCAAGCTAGAAAGCTAATTTCCTTAGGGTCTTTTGTGGCTGTTCTAAAACAGAAATTTTAGAGCACTTAGATGCTAGATTGAACAATGAAAACACTTGGAAAATTATTAGCCTTTAACCCTTTTAAAAAATTCAGAAAATTTTAGAGCAAAAGGACTATCTTCCTATGCTAGATCTAGATTCTTAAGATAGAAATTTTAAGAAAAGAAATCAGATCTAAGCTATCACTTGCATGCATGAAATAACTTGTAATTTAGATAAATAAACTAGATCTAAACATGCTAGCATATATATATATATATATATATATATATATATATATATAAAGTAACCAATGAATTTTGCTTTTACGAGAAGGAGAAAGAGAACAAGCTTGTGCTTGGAAATTGTTGGGCAATGGAGTTCTTCTTGATGAATTGTAGAGGGATCTTCTTCAAAGGACTTGGAAGAGAGGAAGAGTCAAGCTAGATCATCCACTTCTCCAAGTTGAGGCATCAATCATTTCGGTTGCTTACAAAGAGAGGGTTAGAATATGGTATCACCTACAAGAGAGATCTTACAACACAATATGTTAAACCAAACAGATATTGCATCTAAAATCACTCGTACATAAATAGTAAGATAACTAATCAAACTAGCTTAGCAATCTTACCCTATTGAGTAATAGTACTCCTATAAGACCACATTAACCAAAATATAAAAGCAATAAGCAATAAAATGATATCACCTCATACACATAAGCATCCACACACTTGGCCAATCCACCAATTTGACCTCCAAAGTCTTCTTTTTATTCCAATATGAGAAAGAGTGTTACAATAGCAATGATACACAAGCGATTTCTTCCAAGGCTCCAACTAACTCACAATGGGAGAGAATGTTTGTTTAAATAGCAAATGGGTGAAGTTCCCAATGAAGGAGGGCGCACCATGTGTGGGAGAGGAGCGCACCAAGTGGAAGAGGAGAAGTGCCAAGTGTGTGGGAGAGGGCTGCCACCTCTCTCCACACTCCATATCTTGCCAAGTGTAGAGGATGGGAGGGTGTGGGTGCACCACCTCTCAAGAGGTTGGCTGCCCCATGTGGGAATGCGCCACCTCTCAAGAGGAGTGCACCTCCTTATTCACATGTGCTCTAAGAACCCATCCACATCACCCATTCAATCCTCAATCAAGTCGATTTTGTCCTCAATGATTGCCACCTTGACTTTTGTGCCTTTATTTCGTCTTAAACATGTCCCCACATGTTTCCTTAGTTTGTGCCCTTGCTGATTTTTTATGATTTTATTTGACTTTTTTGGGTTTTGTGAGCAAAAATGACTTTTAAGTGATTAAAATCACTATTTTGGCTCAACTAAGTGGGTACTTAGGTAATATGGGTGCTCTAGGTCCAAAAATGAGCATCCCCACGGCCTATTAAGTCCCCTAGTACCATTTTTTTAATACATCTTTATTTTTTAATTAAAAATTGCCGAATTCTGGCAATTTTTTAATTAACTGAAAAAATTAAAAAACCCTAAGTGGGACTTAGTACATTTTCATAAGACTCTAGGAGAATGTTTAGCATGGTAATATTCATTAGACACTGGGCTTAGATCCATGCTCAAGCCTAACCATGGGCATATACTCCAGCTCTGGAGGAATTGAGTGAAAAACTCATAAATTATAAATTGCCTGAAAACGGAAAAATATAATTAGTAAGTAAAAAAAACACTCTAGAGTATAACTCACGCTTAGGACTTAAGGTGGCTAAGACCTTTTACAAGTTCATCATGCAACATCTCTTATTACAATTTTTTATGGAAATGTAAAAGAAAAAGGGTGGTCTTTACGACCGGCTGAACTTCTGAACTTTGAATTTTGAACAACAATCTTCAAACTTTGGCGGCTCGCTGGAAATCCATCCTAGTGCAACTTGGTGGATAACAAGCGGGATCAGGGATATTTCACTGCTCATCAGTCTGTATGTAGTCAAGCCTCACGGCTCCTCTCCGTACAAAATCTCGGATGAAGTGATACCCGATATCAATGTGCTTGATGTGATCATGAAACATTGTATTCGCTTGATGCAACTCTGATTGTCACAGTGAATCACAATAGCTTCTAGCTCCTGCCTAAACAATCCCAAGAGTAGCTTCCTAAGCAATAGTGCCTCACATGCTGCCAAGCTAGCAACCATGTACTCTGCCTCAGCAAATCTTAATTCCATTGATTTTTGCTTTCTGTTGAACCAGGAAATGATGCCTGATCCAATGCTGAAACAACAACCTGAAGTACTCTTTTTGTCCTATGCACATCCTGCCCAATCTGCATCTGTAAAGCCTACTAATCTCACTCCACCACTATGCTCATATAACAACACGTACTCCATTGTACTTCTAAGGTAGTGAAGCACATGCTTCGTAGCTATCCAATGTACTCTTTGAGGGTCCACCATGAACTGACTCAAAGAGTTTACTGCAAAGTTGATATCTGGTTGAGTATTAACCAGATACATGAGCGATCCAATCAAATGACAATAGACAGTTGGGTCTACTATCTATGAATCCGATGCATCAACCTTCCGCCAGTTTGTGACTAGAGGCGTGGACCTGGGCCTACTATCTATCATGCTGAACCTACGCAATATCTCTACTGTATACTTCCCCTGTCCCAAGAAGAAGCACCCATCCTGCTACTAGACCTCTAGACCAAGGAAGTAATGCATAAACCCAAGGTATTTCATCTCAAACTCAGCTGCAAGATTGGCCTTGCAATCTGCTATCAATTGCTCATCTCCTGTCAGAAATAGGTCATCTACATATAACACCAGTATGAGAGGCACCTCCCCTGCAAGAAAATACAGGTTCGAATCAACCTCTCTCTGTTGGAAACCCATCTCCCTCAAGTAGTTGTCTATCCTCGAGTACCATGCCTAAGGTGCCTGCTTGAGCCCATACAAGGCTTTCCTCAGTCTACATACATGCGTCTCTCTGCTGCCTACCTCAAATCCCTCTGGTTTCTCAATACATACCTCTTCCTCAACAACTTCGTTAAGGAAAGAGGTTTTCACGTCCATTTGGTGAATGAGACAACCCTTTTCTATTGTCAACGATACGACTGCTCGGATCGAGGAATACCTGGCCACCGGGGAGAAAGTCTCCTCATAGTCAACTCCCTCTCGCTATGAAAACCCCTTGGCCACAAAGTGGGCTTTGTACTTGTCCTTGTTTCCATCTGCTATATGCTTGACCTTGTAGATGCACTTGGATCCAACCACCTTCTTTCCTTCTGGCCTGGGCACCACCTCCCATACATCATTCTTCATAATGGAGGCATATTCCTCCATCATGGCCTCCTTCCACACTCCATGTTGTGCAACCTTCTCATAAGTGGAAGGCTCTGCATCAATGAGTTGTGTCATTAACGCCATGTACCCAAGTCTCTCTGGTGGTTTACTTCGTCCGAAGTCTCTCTCTGAAAATCTTGCCAACCTAGAATCACTGACTATGGACTTATACCACTTAGGTTGTGGCCTAATATTCTGCTCCTATGGAATTGCATCACGCTGCTCCTCCTCATCATCTTGCTCCTGATGATCATGTCCAACAGTCTCCCTCTCAACACTTGTACCTGTATATGTACTAGTACCCTGTCTTTGACTCTATGATCTAGTGCTCTGACTCTGTGCCTCCTCAGGCTTGACTCCCGAATCCTGTTCTTGTTGGTCCTGTGCTAGCAAGTCTCTAGACCTCCTCAATGCACGTTCCTACTCAAACTGTACATCCCTACATGCTATGATCTTCCTGCATGCTGGCAGAAAGATCCTGTAGGCTTTGGATGCCTCGCTATATCCAACCAACAACCCCTTATCTGTAGTGGGTTCCAACTTTGTCCTCTTCTCTGAAGGGACATGAAAATAACATATGCTGCCCTAGATGCAAAGATGACTCACATCTAGTTTGGTACCTATAAATACCTCCTTAAGTGTCAACTTCCCCAAAATTGTGTGGGGACTCCTGTTCTGAATATAAGCAGTCGTGCGACTAGCCTCTGCCCATAAAAACAATGGAAAACCCTGATCATGTATCATCGTCCGTGCTGCTCCGACTATGGTCCTGTTCTTTCTCTCAACCACTCCATTTTGTTGAGGATTGTAAGGAATGGTGAGTTCCTTCTTGATCCCCGTTGCTGCGCAAAAGTCCAGAAACTCCTTGGAGGTGCACTCACCCCCGTTGTCGAATCTCAACACCCGAATCTTCCTGCCAGTTTGGTTCTCAACCAAAGCTCTGAACTCCTAAAATATGTCGAAGACTTCATCCTTGGCCTTCAAGAAGTATATCCAGGTTTTCCTGGAGTAGTCATCAATGAATAGAACAAAGTATTTGAAGCCACTCACTGACTCCACGCTCATCGAATCACATACATCAGAATGTATCAAGTCCAATACTCCCTTGGACCTGTGCTCGCTCGGTGGAAATGGTCTATGGGCATACTTGCCCATTGCACAACCCTTGCAAGGGTCATGCCTCTCTACTGTGAACTTAGGCAACCCTGTGATTGCCTGTCTTAAGTGCCCCAATGCACCAAAGTGTATGTGTGTCATCCTCCTGTGCCACAACTCTCCCATGTTTGTGGTTGTACTGACTAATTCTCTCCTTGGATGAAAATGAAGCTTGTACACCTTCTCTTCTCGAACCCCAATCATCTTTTCCATCTTCTCACTTGACCCTGTTGCCCTGATGAACACCCTTCCCTTACAGAAGCTGACCTCATACCCTTTATCCTCAAGAGTAGAGACCGAGATGAGGTTCTTTGTCAACCCTGGAACATATAGTACGTCAGCAAACCAGAGTGGTTTACCCAACTCCCTCTGAAATGAAACTGTACCAACCCCTTATGCCTTGTAGCGCTTATCATCTTCAAGCTCTATAACCAGATTCACGCCTCCCTCTTGTAGCCTAGTGAAAAACTCCTTGCACCTTGTCATATGACAGGATGCTCTGTTGTCCACAAACCACATGTCTGAAACTGCTACGCTAGACATACAAGCTATGAAGCAAAAATCCCCCTCGAAGCTTTTGGCAAACTCATCCACTGCTACTGAAGTTGTCATCTGCAGTTGGTTCTTCTTCTTCTCTAGACACTGTGAGGCAAAGTGTCCCATCTTGTGACACTGGAAACATTTGATTTTTGAAAATTCAATGTTCTTCTTTCCACCCTTCGTTTTCTTCTGCTTGCCCTTGCCTTTGCTCACAAGAGCCAAGCCTTCTTCATCCACAATTTGTGGTGAAGATGAAGATCCGCTAGACTGACCAACTCTGATCTCCTCCTGCACAAAATCATCTTGTAATCGCTGCCAATCAAAGAGTTTCTCCCGAGCTACAACTCCACGCACGAACACATCCCATGACTTCCAAAAGCGATTGAATGCCACACGTACCAACTCAGATTCTTCATTTTTCTCACCTACTGCTCCTAGCTCATCCCTAATCTGTGTAAGTCGAGTAAGGTAGTGAACCACACCTTCCCCCATAGCCATCTTGGTTCTTCTCAGTCTTTCTCAAAGCACCATCACCCTGTTTTCATTTTTACTCTGGTAAAGGTCATTCAAGGATTCAAGGCAGCCCACATCTCCTTAGCGGACTTTTTCCCTGTGAGGTGAGGGATTATATGATCTGATACCCCATCAAGGAGTATGCTCTTGGCTTTAGCCTCACCCTTCTTCTAGGTCACCAATGCAGTTACATCTATGGGAGTTGCATCCTTATCATCAACATGGTCAAGGACATCATTGACATCCAAAACCATAGTGACCCTTTTCTTCCAAGTGACAAAGTTTTTAGCACCCTGAAGCATATCCTCCATTCTCAAGGTCATGACCATTTCTGAAAATGATTATGTGTTGCAATATACCCTTATGTTTTGCAGATCCAAACTCCTCTAATGCAGATCTATGTTTTCCTTTGCAGATCTACACTTCTATGTTGTAGATTTAAACTTTTGTATTGCAGATCAGAACTTATCTACTGCAGATCAGAACTTATCTGCTGCAAATCTGAACTTATGTGCTGCAGATATGAACTTATCTGTTGCAGATCTAAACTTTTGTGATGTAAATATGAACTTTTGTGTTGCAGATCTGAACTTATCTGCTGCAGATCTGATCTTTCGTGCTGCAGATCTTAATGTAATGTTGCTTCTTCAACAGTCCTTCTTTAATACCATGTGAATTTTCTTCAAACACAGTTCACTAAAATCAATTAATTTTTTTGTTCACTGATTCTGCCAGGTTTTCTTCACAAATAAATAATACATAGTAGAAAATAATAACCAGGAACTTAACAGTAAAAGATAACAGCAATCACATCACATGTACACAAGTAATTTTTGGACAATTCGTCCCTGGTAAAACCCCGAAGGGAAAACCAGTCAGTAGATTTTATTATTATTGAGCAAAAAAATATAGAGATCTATTACAATAAAATCAGCCCAGCCAAATACAAAACCTCCTCAACAAATGTATGGCCCCCTTCTGCAAATCCTCCTGATCAGATCTGTAGAAAAAGACCTCTGCAATGTTGAAGATGTGTGCCAATTTCAATGTAGAAGCCTCATCTGTCTCCCTGCAAACTCTCTCTCCAAACCCTCAAGCAATTCTCCTCTTTCTCTCTTCAGAAAATCGCCTCTCTCTTGTGCATAATGCGCCCCTCTCCAAGTTGATCTCATTTTTACTCAATGAGCAAGTGAGAAACCCTATCTCCAAAAGGATGGAGAGACAAGATTGATCCTCACACACCTTATGAGATCAATGGTCAAGATTAAAAGACCGCAACTTAAATTATTTATTTCACACTTTAACTTTATAAAAAGTACCAATTAAGTCAACATTAAAATATAACCCATTTAATGTACTTTTTCCTAAGTACAACTTTAAGAAAAAGATTAACCCATCAACTTGGATAAGTTTCATTGTCCTCCTCCATGCTAAGACGCCATGCATGGTGAAGACCTTCCTTGCTATCCAATCTCAATATCGCATGGCATTCATCTTAGAGGGGCGCATTGCTTTGGCACTTCATTGCATTTGGAGCAAGGGCGCATTGCTTCGTATTCTCTTAGAGGGCACACTTGCCTTTGGCACTTCACTGCATTTACAAAGAGGGCACATTGCTTGGTATTCTCTTAGAGGGGCTCACTGACATTTGGCACTTCATCTTGGAGAGAGGACGCATTGCTTGGCATTCATCTTAGAGAGGCACACCTGCCTTTGGCTATTCTTCTTGTGGAGGGCGCACTCATTTGTAGAGCTATATTTCTTTCTCTTGGAGCCATCATTCTATTGTATGAGGGGCACACTTCTTGTAAAGGGCTGCTATCTCTTGGTATTTACTATTGTACTTGCTTTGGTAATTAATAAAATCTTCCCTCTATTTGCCATATTTCATGTGTATTGTTGGATTGCTTGCACACTGTTTGATAAAAGTACCAAACTCTTTATGCATGCAAACTGTTTGATGAAATTGCTAAACCAAGCAAGCACACAAACATTAGCAGCAAACTGTTTGATGAAAGTCATGAACCAGCAGTAAACTACAATACATATCAGCAGCAAAGTGTTCGACAAAAATCCTAAATCAGCATCAAGACTAAAACATTTCAGCCACCTAACTATTTGACAAAAGTCTTGTACCAATCAGCAATTAGAAAAAGAGGCTTTTACATTGGTATTTGGGGTATGTTAGCAAATTGTTTGCCTAAATTTCTGGACCACATATCCTCTAAAATATAACAGCAGCAAGCATATAAGTATATCATAGAAAGAGGGGCCATTATATCAGAAAATTATATCAGCAAAACAGAAATATTTCAGCCATTAGTAAGGGGGATATTTCAGAGAGGAAGGTGGAAAAGGAAGATCTTGTTATTATAACTCTAAAGAATCTGCCCTCCTGTTTTGAAAATTTTATTGAAACGTTGAATGTTACTTCAAATGATGAGCTAATGTTTGATCAACTTAGTAATAAGCTTGTGCAGAAAGATAGGTGGAGGAAGCAATTTGAGAATAATAGTGGTCATGATAATTCAAAGGTAGCCTTAGTAGCAAATTTTAAAGGAAAAGGAAAGGGTGGCAAGACTACACGTGGGAAAAAATAAAGCGGCATGGAAAATGATTCAGGAAATCTGAAAACCAGAAATATTTTTAAATGCTTTTATTGTAGAGAGCTTGGTCATAAAATCAAATTTTATTGAAAGAAAATGTGGGATGTGTTGACCACCTATTCAACTAGGGGGTCAACTCCATGTAACATGAAGATATGCACCTGATGGTGCTACCAAGTTGAAGACTTGTTGGTTCTACAAGGCAGTTTTGACCTTCAGCATTTTGTTGTAATTGGAATTTCCACTCCCCTGCGTGGGATAATAATGTAATAGGTCTACATGGATCATAGTTTAAGTCGGTTGCATTAGGACTTCTTCATTAGGAGAGTTTCTTTCACTAAGTCTTTTTTATCCTCATGTCATTAATTGGTTTTTTCAGCCTTATTAATTTCCCTTGAGTTTTGCACTCCCCACAATAATTTCTCCGAAGTAGTGAAAGGCGTTCTAATGGACAAGACCTATGTAACTAAGGTTTAGGAGTGTTGTAAATGACCATGTTAGACATGTCCTAGAGTCTTGCGGAATTCCATTAAGTTTTGATAGGAGTTTTTTTATAATTAAAATTCCCGCAAACTAGAGATTTTTAATTATTTTCGATGTAAAATGTAAAAAAGTGGTCCTTGGGCATTTTGTATAGGGGTATGAGTACTCAAATCAAATGGTTCATACACCCCTACACCCTTGGACCAAGTCTTAGCTCATTTGGACAAGTTTTGCTCAGTCTTTGTCCATGAGGAGTCAAAGTCAGTCAAAAATCAGAGTGTAATTAGCTTAATTAAAATTGTCAAATTTTGTAAAAGTCATGAAAGTCATGAGAGAGTGTGGGAAAAGTGTCCCAATAGCCTTTCCTAGGTTGGGAAAACATTTTCCAACTTAGAAAACCCCCCTTAGCCTAACCCACAACCCACATTCATCATTCTCCTAGRAGAGGGGCACCCCTCTTGCTCATATTTCATAAAAAATGAAATACACCATGGGAACCCCTAAAACTTTAGGAAAGTTCCCCACTTGACCCCACTTGACTTTTAGATAATAGGGAAAGGGGTTTCCCCCTTCCCAACTCACCCCTCATCCTCCCACTTGCTCTCTTTGATGGGACCCTCCTCCTTTGGATGGGTGACACTTGGAGCCCATCCAAGTGGGCTCCCTCCTCCTCCTTTCCTATAAATTGAGGCCTCTCCTCATTTTATCATCTCTTCTCATAGCAAGTCTATTATGCAAAAATTCTTCCTCTCTTCCTCTCTTTCTCATGCTCTCTCATGCTCTCTCATGTATGAATCTTGCTACAAGTATTTGTGGTGATATTTTGGTGGATAATAAAGAAATCTTTGGAGAATCTATGGTATGCATTGGGAGTCTTCTTGGTGTATCCATCTTATTCTTGTGAGGTGATATATTTCCATTGTTTTGCATTTTTCTTTCACTAGCTTGTATTTAGAGACTCAAGCAAAGTATTTTGTCTTGGGTGCTATTGGTAGTAGTATCGGTATTGATTTTGTGGTAGTTCCTTAGTTAGTTTGGAAAGTATTTTGCAAGTTTCTTTGGATGCTCTCACCTCTATTCTTCTTGTGTAGCAAAGGCAAGCTTTGGGGAATCACTATTGGATTGGAAGAGTGGCTTTAGAGTGGAAAGCCAAACTCTTTTAATCATTTCAAAGCTTCCAAGATTTATCTAACCTTTCTTTTCTTTCTCATTCTTTTTTCTACTCACTGTTATGATGTGGAATAGGTTCTAAAAGTTTCAAAATCATTCTCAAATTTTCCATTTAAGTTTAAGTATTGTTATCCCCGATACCTAGGGATAACTAGGAGATCATGTCTCGAGGCCCACATGGTCCTAGACATGAAGTACCGAGAGCAGGATTGACTTGAGCATGGCCCTGGAGGGCCCATCTCTCTTCTTCTTCGTCAGATTTGTCCTGTCAGCAGTAGCAGTTTCCATCACCACCGGCCTGGGCTTGCATCGGAGAGGACTCTTGCTCCATGAGGTAATTGGTCCGAGGTATCATGGTATGTGTCATA
>JASDQU010010454.1:37256-54725 GCA_032191745.1 Picea mariana | reverse complement strand
ATTATGTTCATAGGTATTTAGCGGTATGACATTGCCACTATCTGGTCACCAAGCTAGGGCAGTGACCTTTGGTTGCATGGCCAAAGGAAAGGGGGTCTCATCACGAGCCAGCCTTATCATTTCTGCGAAGATACCAGTGGGTAACGCTGTCAGCTCTGGCCACCAAGCCAAGGCAATGTCCTCTGGTCATACCTTGAAGTAAAAAAGAAAGAAAAGCAATAAAAGAAAAATGAAGGCAATACAGGGCTTGGAAAAAATGCATCCATGACGGGTACAGCTCACCTCCTACAAAGGCACCCACAGACGACACCTGCCCTTGGTCTTACTATGACTAGACATCCCTAAAAAACCATATCACCTCATTAAACATGGCTTGAATGATCTTTTGAGGAAACTTTCCATCTCTTGTGGGTATTAGCCCAATAGGTTATTCTGTCGGTTTCCTTAGCTTTGTATAGTAGATCTGTGTAATATCTTTGAGCTCTTAGATGATATGTTAGGGATTTCATGCATATATTTGATAACTTTAATGATGAAATATGATTTGCATTGCTCTGATCTCTAGGACTAATGAGCCCATGGAGGGCGTAGTTTTTGATGTGCAGGACCATACCCGACGGACAGGTACCAGAGGACCGGTACACATGGGGAGATGATTAGCTCGGACCTCCATGGGGTTGAAGAGCCCATCAGATGGTTGTTGGGATGGCAGAGGCAGGACAACGTCATGATGAGTCCTTGCATGAAGAAGACAGAAGGGCGCCCTCACCAGGACACTTTGGCAGAGATTGACCTAGGGGGGATCACCCCTTGCAGATGAGATGATGGCTTTGATGGACAGGACGCTACCCAGGGCAGGCTGGACGTTTTCTGGAGGATGTGGCAGTGTGCTTGGACCATTAGGCACGTGTGGCAGCTTGCAGGAGCCCCAGAGGGGCCAACGTTTTGCCTCCTGGATGCTGATGATGCCCTGAAAGGGCCAACGTCTCCCTCAGAGGGGCCTGACGTCTCCCTTTTTAGCTCATTTTTGGCATTTTTAGCATTTAATGTGACAAATGATGTAATATTGTTAAGTCAGCCTTGTCGGCTGTTTTTAATGACCTGTTTTGTAAATTAAGGTCATTTGGATGATATATATTGAGGACGTTGAGCCTCATTTTGGATATAACATAACTCACTCTCTTGTGAGAGATCTCTTTTATTTCTTTTGTCTTGGATTATTGGCTCTTGGAGTTGAGGCGCTACACTTGGAAGGATTATCTTTGGCATGCATATGGTGCTTTTTATCATTGGAAGGTGTTACAACTAGGGTTTGATAAGCTCATCATTGATTTGTAAGTGTTTTTCTCATACAAAACTTCTTGATTGAATGGTTGTAGTTTAAAATTCTTACATGTATAGTTACATTGTTATTTTTATGCTTAATCATTGAAACCCTAGGGAGCAAGCACACAAGTAGGTCCTTGCTTTATGTCCCCATGATAAAAGCTTGATTAGCCATTTGATTAAGAAGGATATAGCCTAGCCATTGCTACACTAGTTCTTCTTTTTCTGAGTTAGATTTGAAATATAAGTTGAAGAAGGAAGACGTCATAGGCCTAATTTAGTTTACACCTAGGGTTTTGACCTTTAGGGTTTGAAGAGCCTTGGCTCTACAACACTTTTCAGCCCTAGATTTATATTTCAAAGCTAGCCGTTTTTGCCAAAGAGTCTTAAGGAAAGAGGGAGGAGCATGAGGCCTAGCTTTAGCTACACCGGAATGAGCCTCCTCCCCTTAGGGTTTTGACTTGGTGGCCCTGTCATTGCAGCACCATTAAGCCTAACTCTCCCGTCCTTAGGTTTGGATCTTTCCAGGCCTTTAGCCTCTCTCTTTGACTCCATTTACCCAAGGCACTAGTCTAATAATGCAAAGTTGAGAATTTTGTATCAAAACAACCTTTCTATCTTCTAAAAATTGAAACCCTAACTAACCCTAGTGGCCTACTAACCCTAACTAGTTGATGACGTCAAGCCTCTTTTTAACCCTTGTTTAGTGTAAAACGTTGTGGCTTTGTCATCCTTTGATAGACATTTGAGTGTTGAGCAATTTCATTGGCTTATTTAGCAAAACGTCCACTTTATTGTCTAGCTAAAACTAACCTAGAATAGGGCTGACGTCACCTTTTAGCAGGTTTGACACAGCAACAATATATATATGAGCACATTTATTGCATTGTGATAATACAAGGATTTGATTTTATATATTGAATGCCATATCTTTTTGTATTTATTGAGGAAGTGATATTATAAGTCTTAGCTTTAATTGCAATCATTGACTTCATCAATAATTACATTTATTCATGCTCATGTGTATATATTAAAGATAGTCATTAACAATTTGAAGTATTAACCACTGTCTGCACGTTTTAGTTGCCTTGTCTCGCAAACAGGTGCCCTTTTCAGTGGAATACTTTCTCTTTGACTATCTTCTTGGCAGTAATCTGTGAAGGGAAAGCCTATCTTAAACTTTGAGCCTTAAACCCTTGATCCTTTCTCCTCAAAACCCCAGATTACTAGGGACGTCTCCCTTGGGATTAGCCACCCTGAATAGAAAGAGTTCCCCATCGAGGTGACAGTGGGTGGGGCAGCTCCTGTTACGCCAGTTTGGTCCTTATCTTTCAGCTATTTGACCTTGAATACAAACTGAGCGATAACATGTATCATTGGGCTAACTAAACTTAACAAGTTTTATGGTTTTGTAGCATACATAAGATAGTATCCTTTGACATACTTTATGCAGTTTTTTAACATCAAAGGAGAGTTGTTACAAGTGATTGAGCCCCAAAGGCCTCCAAAGGGCATTTTAAATTGGGACATCAAGTCCCCTTTCCTTCTACTTCTTCTATATAGTTGTAAGCCATCCTTTAGAGTCTCTTGGGTGGCATTCTTGTAAATTTACATAAAAATATGATATTGTAATAGTTAGGATTTCTCATTTTTCCTTTTCATTTTTACACCCATACTTGGCCAAAATGGTAGGCATTGTGTCTCCACTTGTGCCATAGTTGTGGGGTTTGCATTTTCATTTTCAAAAGTCTTCTATTTTTTACATAATACCCAACTTGGCCAATACAGTAGGCATTGTGCCTCCACTAGTGCCATTGTTGGAGTAATTTTTGCTTTCAAGTCTTTTCATTCTTTCAAGCAATTTAATTTTAATTCTTTATTTATACCCACATTGGTCAAACGGTAGGCATTGTGCCTCCACATGATCGGAATTGTGAGGCAACCATAATTTCATTTGATTTGTAAATCAATAAACTAATTTCATTATTGTTTAAAGGCAAACTAGTAAAACATTTCACATACATTTGTTTTGCCCCATCTTGCAAATTGACATAATCCATCATTGCAATAACGGAAGGCTTGTTTTAATTTAAAATCATTGCTCAAGTAAAATTTATGTCCCAACGTTTGCCCCGTATTCTCTCCCCTTGCCACTTAGTTGAATCCTGGGTAACAAGAAAGGGCAAAGGTTGGAGGTAATAACTAGGCATCCATAACCACTTATTGTTCTTGCACCATAAAATCAAAGACTTGAAAAGAAGCTCGAGGTGCTAGGTCGAGGACGATCTCACAGCGCTCGGCGTCCTCCGGATGGAGTACCTTGAAACTTTGGGTTTGACCTGCGGAGCTAGGGTAGGCCTCGTTGCCATACTTCTTGAGCACCCAGCACTCCCTTTTGGTCAAAATAATAACGGTTTTGGGGTAGTCACATAGTCTAAGACTCAATCTATTAAGCTTGATCCCCTAATCAAAGTGACACATAAATTCTACTAAAATAAAGTTACACACTACATTCATAACACTTGCAATACATTTTTCAAGGCAATTTCACAACATGACCTCTCAAATTCATTTTGCAAGCAATCTTATGGTGATGTGATTTATTTTCCAAACAAGTCCTTTTCAAGCAAATAGTTCATTTCAAGTTTTACAATCACATTTAAGGCAATGCACTTTTCATACATTTGGGTATTTCAAGCAATTCACATTTCAAGCATATCTACATTTTGGTGTCTCATGTGATTGGTGTATAATCTAATTTCCTTTGTATATTTGTAATATCATCTAATGTGCTTATTCTTTCTCCTAAAGTTTTATGTAAGATATATTTCATCATTTCATTTTGTGAGGTGAATGTTTCATTTATCTAACTATCTCTTTCATGTATATTGTGTAATTAACTAATTCATCTTGTTCATTGTAAGCTATCTTTCAATATTCAATTTATATCTCAATTGTAACGTAATATCTTGTTGTATCCTATAGCATTGATTATATTTTGTTTAGTTGTATTTAATTCTTGTATAATCTATTGACCCCTTGCCCAACCTTAGGCACTAGTCATAGTTGACTTAGGGAAAGGTTTGACTCTCATTGAAAGATTTGCACTTGCATTGTTGCTTGCCATATAGGCTAGTTTCCCCTCACCTTTAACAAACTAAAATTAACTCCTAGAATTCATCTAATAATTCACATAGTAACTAGGGTCTACCCCCCTTGGCTAGGAGTAAGCCTAGACGAAAGAGGTTCAAGTCAAAGTGACACCGTGGACTTTGAACCTAAGCATTGTGCCTCCAAGGACACACTAAGTGAGCAGGACTTAGCTCACGTTTGCAAGTGTGTATTAGAACGATAACAGGATGAAAAGCACAATTCAGGGGCTAGTCTAACCGACTAAAAGCATGACAAAGTGGCCAAGCATAATGAGGAGGATGAGCATTATTTCTTTATGGATAGGAATAACGAGGCTCATGTAAACAAGATTGATTGCTATATTGATTCTGGTACTTCTCATCATTTCACTAACAGAAAAGATTGGAGTCTTGATCTTAAAGCAGATAAGACAGGTTCAGATTATGTGATTTTTGGTGGCAAGGAAATTGTTGCAAAAAGAAATGTGTAGATAGAAATGCAAGGTAAAAGGTTGCTCTTCCTTAATGTATTCTGTGTCCTCAGATTATATAAGAATCTTCTTTCTATCAATGAAACTATGAAGTGTAATCCTTGTATTCAATGTGATCTTTAGCAACAAGTGCCATATTGTTAATAAACATAGAAAGAAATTAGTTAGAATAGGTGTTGAAGAGCATGGGCTATTTCGCTTGGTGAGTGTTGATACGGTTCAGGGACATGCCTTAATAGCTAGCAGTGGACAGAACAAAGGTTTACTTTGGCATCAGAGGTATGGCCATCTCAATTTACATTATCTTTCTTTCTTGACTAATAAGAAAATGGTGGATGGTCTCCCAAATACTTTGGAAAAGCAAGACATTGTTTGGTGCATGTCTTGTGGGGAAGCAGCATAGAACAAGACTTTTGATGAAATAAAGGCTTGGAGAGCCAAAGTACTTCTTGAATTAATTCATGCAGATATATGTCGATTGGTGAAGACAATATCATTTTGTTGTGCAAGGTACTTTTCACTATTTGTAGATGACTTTTCAAGAAAAATGTGGGTGTATTTCCTAAGTAAAAAACTGGATGCCTTTTCCAAGATCCAGGAATTTAAAGCTATGGTTGAGAAGCAATCAAGGAGAAGCAACATATTTTTCGGATAGATAATGGTGACGAGTTTTGTTCTCATAATTTCAATAACTATTGTAGTCAAGAAGAAATACAAAGACAATATACCACACCCTATACTCCATAGCAAAATGGAGTTGTAGAGAGAAGGAATCAAACTATTATGGAGATGGTCAGATGCTACAGAGAGGTGTTGGAGCACCTATAGCTTCAGCCACAGTGTAAAGAGAAATAGTTTGAATGCAGATCGGGCAGAAAGCTTGGTTCATGTGCATTACAACTCGAGGTTGTTGTCCCATTATTGTGAGGCAAGGGAGAATGTTTTTTCTAAAAGAGATGCAACTTGGGACAACAATCCAGAGGAGACTAATTTGGAGGATGGAGCCATGGTTTTAGAGCGCTTCGAAGCGAAACTTTTGGGTGATCATGATGGTGATCACATTCCTGGAGGAGACATGCAACCCCCATCCACTAGCAACATTCCAAATGCATCAATTTTGTCTTTATCTTCACAGTGTCCATTGTCATGTGGGGGGCATTCAGTTGCTAGTCGTGTTCCACAAACACTTCCACCTACTCCTACTCTTCTTCAAACTCAAAGAGCACGGGAAAAGAAACTAGAAGTTTCCCATGGCAAGAGGAAAACTTAGAGCCTAGTACTTAGTACTTGCTAATATACACTAGATATCTTTTTTTGTTTCCTGTTTAAAAGTAGTCTCTAGAACTTAGTACTTTGTCTTGACTCTTTATTATGGCTTTCTGTAAACAATGAAGTTATGAACATTATATGACAGTTTATCTTTGAAGTTTGAAGTTTGAAATTTGAACTATTGACCGAATCTTACAACTCTTTGGCAATGAATATGATGCTCTAGAGACTATTTCATTTTGTGGTTGATGTTGTCTGTTACAATCTATTGATGACAAATGTTTATGATCGATGTTATATGTGTACTAAATGGTTGATGCTTTAATGATCATCACTAATCCAATAGTTAAATGATCTTATATCTATGTTTTCATTTTTTTTGCAATTGATTCGATATTTTGCATGTTTTTTATTTATATATATGCATCAAAATATACATTTCTTAAGTATTATATAAAAAACACTCCTGAAATGCTCACTCCAGAATATTTTTTAAAATTGCACTCCCTGCTCCCCACTCCCAAAAGCCTTAGTCAGATGTATGTTAGAGAACAAACACATTCCTCACAAATATTGGGCAAAGGTTGTTCATATTGTTGTATATTTGCTAAATAGATCTCCTACAAAGTCTATTCCAACTATGACTCCAAAGGAGCCTTGGTCTAGAAAGAAGCCTTATGTAAGTCATCTCAAAGTTTTTGGTTCAGTTGCTTATGTCTAGATTCCTGATAATTCAAAATGCAAGAAATTAATGTTTACAAGGTATAGTGACCATCATAAATCCTATAGACTACTTGATATTGAAGCCGACAAATTTATTTTTAGACGAGTTGTTGTACTCAATGAACATGCCAATTTGTTTCCAAGTACTTCAGATTAAAAATCAGGTCTAAAATTTCTTGCAAAGCACTATGATATCACTGAAAAACCAACTCATTTGCATCGGCCCGCCAAACATGAGATAGGGCAAACCACAAGAAATAATGTTGCTGCTAAAATTGGTCAAAACTAGCAACATATTGGTGTTGAAACCAGTCCCAATCAGCATGAGATCAGCAATGATTCACAGCTAAAAAGATGTCCCAAGTGGTTTTATCTAACATTCGATGATGTTCGCTTGGATGAGATTCCTAAACCAAGGGAGTGTTATCATGCAAATCAACACCGCCAAACTTGCCTAATAATTATAGACAACCAACCTTGTCATCGTTGGTGTTGAAATATTGTAACTGCGAAGTATATTCTACTTATTATTGAGTTATTATTAATAGATCAATCCCCTTTTATGGATTGATCATGTCGGGCTTTGTATATGACAAAATCCCCTTTTGTGGATTGGTCAAACCCTAATTAAATGATGGTGATTGAGAAGTCAACCCCTTGGGCTAATTAAAGTGGTTTTAGCCACTAATTGAAGAAGCCGGCCCAGCTTGGTGAAGAGACACAACCCTAGTGCCTAGCAGCGAGTATAAATAAGAGAGGATAATGCCTCATTCTCACTCTCACTAAAGTCACTCATCTACTGTGCAAGTTTGAAGGAAGTTGTAGTTGCCGGAAAAAGAAGAGAGAGAGAGAGGCGCATGCTCAGTGTTGGATATTCTCTAGTGTTTGGTTTATTATTTTGGCTTTGTATTGGAAATCTATATTAAGGAAGTTTTTGCTAGGTTTTCTCCGCCATGAGGATTTCCCGAGATAAATGTTGTGTACCTTGTGATTGTGTTTCTTTCAGTGATCCTACTTATGCTATTATTTTCTAGTAAATTTAAAAGAATTTAATTGCAGCTCTAAATTTAACATGGTATCATAGCTTGACTGAATAGAGCACCTTTCACTGGGTAACAAAAAACGTCAATGTTGTCGTACAAGAAAATTAGGGCTTTTTATTGGAAGAGAAATTCAGCCTAAAAACTATCTAGGGAAGTGCACCCTAGCCTAGCAAACGCATTGGCACCTTGAGCACGCCTTTTCAGTGGCCAGAGCCTCTGGAAAGTGAAACCCTAGTTTTTGGTTGGTACCAGGAAACCAGAACCAATACCAGAAGTACCAGTCCAGAATGGCGCAGATCAAGTTTTAAGGGATAAAACTTGAAATTTTTGAAATCAAACCACTCAATTCTACTCGCCTCAGCCCAGCGCATCTAGTCCCTAGATCAGAATTCCAAAACTTGAAAGTTGAAAAATTAGGGTTTCCTCATAAAACCCTAAGTTGATGTTGCAGTTGCAATTGCAGTGACAGTTGCAGTACTAGTTGCAGTTGCAGTTGCAATGTCAGTTCCTTCATGTCAGTGGCAGCACCAGTTACAGTGCCAGCACTAGCTGCAGTACCAGTTGCAGTGAAAGTTTTTTTTGTGAAGTGTTGGGACTGTTGTGTTATTGTCCTAGTGCACCTTACCCTAGCAAGATACTGACAGAGGTATGTACTTACATGTGTTTAAAATGCATTATTATTCTAAAGGGTACTTGCAGGAGAAGGGATCTTTGTCATAGATCCAGAAGGATCTCAGATCCAACACATTCAAAGGAATAATGCACCTCAGGTTTGATCATTTTATATGCATCTATTCGTTAAGACATTATCTTGACATCTAGGTTGTATGTTGAAGCTATGAACATCATACTAACCCTTGGTCAAATTAAAGACAAGGTATTAGAATGAGATTAGAGTTTATTCTCTAACTTAGACTTCTGTCAAGATAGCATATTGTCTTAGTACAGAGGACAGGTTGAAGAAAGCACTTGCCATCTTGAGTGAAGGAGACTTGAAAGAAAAGCAACACACTCATTCTTGAGGACAAGACTCCAGGTTCCAGGTTTGATTGATTAAGTTGATAAGATTCAAAGTTGCACATGACAAGTTAATAACTACCTCATTACAAGCAAACACCATAGTTGAGGTAGCAATCTTTGAAAAGTATTATACTTGGTAGCAAGTGAGCACATTGAGATAAATGCTTATTACCAAATACAACTAACATCTCCTCTAGGAGAACCTTCTTGTGTTGGTTCCAGGTTACCATGGAGGAATGTTGATCACAACACTAGAAGAGTGTTGATCTCATTTCGTATTGTATTTCTTACTTTTGATCTTTGTTTCAAGCAGGTCACAAGTCATAGTTCTAAAGGAGCTACTATGACGATTATTCGTGCTATTGTTTTATTACTATTATCAAAAGAGTATTATTCTTGCTTGTTGTTTTGTTGACCTTGTTTCAGGTAATAGGTGACAACCCTGATGAAGCTATTTTTTTAGATCCCGAGTATCTCATATGGAGATTGATTGTAAGGAGCAGAAGACTCCAAAGATGACCAAACATTAGAACAAGAACTCACAGTAGACTTGTTCAAAGAATAATGAAGCCACCTTGACAGGAAGCAGAATTTGTTTGAAGTATGACTCAGCTTTTCATATTTAGACTTGGTATTCAACACCAAGTATATCCTGTAGAGATGATGAAGTCCTTGTAGACTCAGAAGAAATCAAAATTCGGAGTAAGCCTGATCTCAAAAAGGATCAGATGAAGAGACATCTTCCAGGACTGGGAGACAAATGCCATGAGAAGACTAGATCGTAGCTTCAAAGACTTCTAGGAGATATCAAATCTCCTGGGAAGATTCCCTTGTTTCAGTGAAAGAGAAGGAAGCCAGTCAGAAAGACTGAGATATGGATTTTTCCGTGAGACTAGAAAGGAAGTCAGTGTTGATTTCCAAGATTGATCTAACAGATCAAGCATGTTGCAGATGAACAAAGCTTGATGTGTGTCCAGAGGATTCTCCCAGCAAGAGGGAGAAGACTATGACGAGACACTTACTCCAGTAATCGAAGAAATAGTTCCAGTATTTGAAGACAACCAGAACAACCATGATTCATATATAGTATGAGATGCAGGGGGAGCAATCCCCATATTTAAAATTGAGTGGCAGTTGGTGTAGTACATTAGTTGGGCCATGGAGACATGACTACGATAGCAGATAGAGTTACCTCCATGAAAGAAGAAGATCCATTTTCAGTATCAGTTATTGAGCCACTCTCAGTTTCAGATGAAGTTGTTGTCGTGATAGAGTAGAGAAGCTACTCTCAGAGTTTAGCAGCTACAGTGATTCTCAGCTTTAGAGAAGCTGCAGGTGTAGAGTCCCAGTTCTAGAGGAGCAGTAGTAGAGAGAGTAGAGGACATACTCTCAGGCAGTGAGACAGATAGTGCTTTGCAGAAAGCACATAGAGCTAGCACATGATTGTGCATATTAAGTTGGAGTTGAAGCAAGTGTACCAGAATGATACAATGTGATTTGAAGATTGAAGATAGAAAGACTCATGCCCACAGGTTGATGGAAGTTTTGTATGTGTTGAAGCTCCAATATGTTGGCACAGATGAGCAGGTTGCAGATGTGTTGACTAAGCCTCTGTCTCGTGTAAAGTTTGAATACTTTTGAGACAAGCTTGGTATAGTCAGAAAGGACCTCCCTCAAAAGGGGGAGTGATGTTGATGATACTATGGTATCCTGATCAATAGCGGGTAGCTCAGTTAGGATTTTATATCCTAGGGGACTGATCATCCCTGGACAGATCCCAAAGGTTCAGTAAGGACAGTCTGTCAGAGTACCTGTGCATGTATATGCTAGTTGTGGTCAGTAGTGGTAGCTCCGTTTGGATTTTAATAATCCTAGGGAATCTTATGATTCCTAGGCAGATCCCGAAGGTCCAATAAGGACGATCTGTCAGAGTACCACGTGGTAGCTCCATTGGGATTTTATATCCTAGGGAATCTTATGATTCCTGGGCAGATCCCTAGGGACTGTCAGAGTACCACAAAATGTTGTTGTTGCACCTGCCTCATTTTGTTGCCATATGTTGATGATGTTGTTGCTCCAGCCTCGTGTTTTGATGATGTTGTTGCTCCGGCGTCATGCTGTGATGATGTTGTTATCTCAACCTCGTGTTGTTGATGTTGGTATCTCAGCCTCGTGCTAATGATGTTGAAGGTGTTGTTGTCTCATCCTCGCACTGTTGATGTTGTTGTACGAGCCTCGTGCTGTTGATGTTGGAGTACCAGCCTCGTGTTGGTGATGTTGTTATTCCAGCTTCATGTTGAAGATGATGATGATGCTACTTCAGCTTCATGCTGAAGATGATGATGATAATGTTACTTCAGCTTCATGCTGAAGATGATTATGATGTTGCTACTTCAGCTTCATGTTGAAGATATTGATGATGATGCATCAGTCTTTCACTGATTGATGATGGTGTATTAGTGTTATACTAATTGATGTTGATGCAAAGAATAATGATGATGATGCCATTCCAGCTCCATGCTGTGAATGATGATGATGATGATGATACTCAAGCTCCATGCTCTGAATGATGATGTTATTGATGATGAGAAAAACTTCCGATGATTTATAGATGTGGCATTCAGTGTTTTAGATGTTGATGATGTTGCTGCCCTCTCTCTCTCTCCTGATGATGTTGTATTGTAGAATACCCTTCTTGTTAAGGGTAGTGTTGAAATATTGTAACTGCGAAGTATATTCTACTTATTATTGAGTTATTATTAATAGATCAATCCCCTTTTGTGGATTGATCATGTCGGGCTTTGTATATGACCAAATCCCCTTTTGTGGATTGGTCAAACCCTAATTAAATGATGTTAATTGAGAAGTCGACCCCTAGGGCTAATTAAAGTGGTTTTAGCCACTAATTGAAGAAGTCGGTCCAGCTTGGTGAAGAGACACAACCCTAGTGCTTAGCAGCTAGTATAAATAAGAGAGGATGATGCCTCATTGTCTCATTCTCACTCTCACTAAAGTCACTCATCTAGTGCACAAGTTTGAAGGAAGCTGCAGTTGCCGGAAGAAGAAGAGAGAGAGAGGCGCATTGCTCAGTGTTGGATATTCTCTAGTGTTTGGTTTGTTATTTTGGCTTTGTAATGGAAATCTATATTAAGGAAGTTTTTGTTTGGTTTTCTCCCCCATGAGGGTTTCCCAGCATAAACGTTGTGTACCTTGTGATTGTGTTTCTTTCAGTGATCCTGCTTATGCTATTATTGTCTAGTAAATTGAAAAGAACCTAATTGCAGCTCTAAATTTAACATTTGGAAGCCTCTCCCTTCAGATTGGTGCTTTTCCAATCTCCTGGGGGTGTCCCTAGAAGTTGTATGTTGTTATCAAACTAATATTTCTGGGTAAAACTCCAATTGATTAGCACACAATAAAAGATCGCTCTTGAGCTGCCAATAAGCAGTCAAAAGTGACTTAAACTTGAAAATAAAAAATACGAGCAGGTGAGATCAGATCCTAAAGATAGCTCTAACAATAAATTTAATGGGCATGAGTGAAGTGAATGTGCACCTTAGGTGAAGAAGATCCAAAATAAGTGCATTGTAAGCTACCATAACACTGCAAAACAACTTAATCAATGGCACTCAATAGGTTCAAAGAGCTAGAACAAAGCATAATTTTACCAAATCCCATATTACCCAAGAGATTGATTGCATCATAGTGAGTCATAGGTGACAGGATGCCATGATCTCCTTGCTTGCAGCGGAGGCAGGGGTCTAAGGTTTGGGAGGATGGAAGAGTGAAGAGTTGTCCACTGCTACAATCTGCCCTAAAACAATATTGTCTAACCCCCTTTTTGTCCTCTCCTTCTACATATATAGAAGCTCACTCCAAGGGAATCATTTTTCCCTTACTACTAGTTGTTGAAAGCAAGAAAAACATGCCAAATTCTATCATCCTCTGCATGGCTACCAACTCAATTTGGTATTGTTTTATCATGTTTTTCTTTGTTGTTTTAATCATTTGTCCAACCTTTATTTATTTTCCATGCAAGCAAAATTGGTAAAGCCTTCTGCTTTAATTCTTTTAGCTTTTGTGGAGTTGGCCTTTATTCTCATGCTAAATAATTGGATGAAGCTCAGCTTTAATCTCTTCTTGACAAAACAACATGGTAACTTGGCATGTCTGCCAACCAAAATTGACAAGGGCGAGTTAGGGTATAAAAAACTTTATTTGAGGCTTAAATTTAGGCTAGATAGAATTAGCACATGCCAAATATACCCAAGAGGTCAAACTAGGTTGTGGAGAGGTCAAATTTAGCATATGGAATCAAGGTTTGGAAAGTCAAACTTGGCAAGAATGAGCCTAAACATAGCCACTCGAATTAGGGTTTTGACACGAGTCAAACCTAGTCTTGTCATGCAAAATGGACATCCTCCACAAAGCTGCCACATGTCACCCTAGGAGAAAATCCAATTGCACAATATTGATCTTGACTCATCACTCTTCACCTACCAGAATCCTTGAACCACTGCACCACTACATTCTTGAAACCAAGACATTCAACCTATACCTGCCAGACATAGAAACTGCTACTTAAAGATGTGCCCAAAAAACAGTCTTCCACTGAAAAAGAAAAAAGCGAGAAAGACTAATCCTAAAGAGATGGAGCATCAGTCTATCTTCTAAAAAGCAAAAAGCAAATTGCAAACAACCAGGCATGACTGATCATCTCGCATGTAGTTAAAATAAGTATCCTTGGACTCGCTTTTTTACAAGGATCAAAAATATACAATTGTCTCTGACATGCGGGTCCCCGATCTCCGAGTATTGGAAAAAAAAAACTGCTAAAAATAGCAATTTTCTGGAATCTGATGAAACTGACTCTGGAAGGAGCCCTGATCCATGTCAATGTCTAGATGCATCTGAAATGAGACCAGTGTGATGGAATCTCACTAGATCTCAACCCTCCAGTTGCACAAATACTATTGGGAGTTAATAATGACAACTCAAGGGGCGTCATCCCCTTGCGGGATGTTGAGAACCACTGAATCTTTGTACTCTAAAGCTCTGCAACTGATCAATGGAAATTGACCTATAACAAAGTGTCTGTCTATTAGGCTATGAAGTCAACTACCTGGCACCTTGGCTGCTCAACTGGAATGAGGAAAATCAATCATGCCACGCTATCTGCAACTGCTATTGGCTTCCATATTGTAAATACTAAGCTATGGAAGCCAATAGCTTAGTATTTACACCTCTTATCTCAATTTTCCTTGTTGCTCATTTAACATTTAGAAATTTCCCTTCTTCTTTGAAAAAAGGAAAGAAAACAAACAGCCCAGTAGTAAAAAAGATTAGGATTGTTTTATATTTATTTATGTTTTTTGCATCCTCTACACGGCTCACAAGCAGTTGCCATAAGCAGCAAAAGGCTTTGAATCAAAGTAACATGACACCTGCCATATGAAGGTACTTTCAGACCCCAATGACATTGTGACAACAACATGGAGCTAGAGTTATAAGGTTCATATAATGTAGGATTGATATTTTTCTGTTATATGTTATCAGAGTCTGCATGCACTCTGGTAAATGCTCTTCATTTCATCTGCATTTTCACCAATCATAGCTTATCCTTTTTCATGTGTTATCAAATGCGAACCACAGTGGCATTGTGCAAGGTCAATGGGTTTATGTTGTTTGCATCCTCTACATGGCTCACAAGCAGTTGCCATAAGCAGCAAAAGGCTTTGAATCAAAGTAACATGACACCTGCCATATGAAGGTACTTTCAGACCCCAATGACATTGTGACAACAACATGGAGCTAGAGTTTTAAGGTTCATATAATGTAGGATCAATATTTTTCTGTTATATGTTATCAGAGTCTGCATGCACTCTGGTAAATGCTCTTCATTTCATCTGCATTTTCACCAATCAGATCTTATCCTTTTTCATGTGTTATCAAATGCGAACCACAGTGGCATTGTGCAAGGTCAATGGGTTCACTATACCATGTTGTAGGACATATAGGTTTATTTCAAGCAGATTTATTAAGAAAAAGCATCCAACAGTTTACAGAAAGCTTGTTGTGCATAGTGGACACCATACTCACATCAGACCTCAGGATGTATACTCCCAGAGTTGCGGTGTGTTTCGATGGTTGGGATAAAGGACTCGTGGTCATGAGTAAGGTGTTGGCTCATCGATGATAAGAAAAATTGTGTATTAGCGGGTCTAACCAAGGTCAAAGGTACTATATAGTAGAAAGACAGCACGGTTGCTCAGCTGTGAACTCTATCACTTAGTTTAAGCAGAGTGCAGTCCAGATGGGAGGGTTCATTCACTAAAAATGCCACAGATCATTGTGCAAACAAATACTGAATACAGGAATTGTGTTGCACTGATTTGAGCCTGGGGTGTTGTGAGATGGTCGTACTCCAAATGTTCGAGGTTGAAACCCTGAATGCTAGTTGCATTTGAAGCTTAAGTAAGCCATTCTATAGCTTTGTTTTGAATTCCACCAAGGATATATGCAAAACTGTGTGTATTCTCTTATTTGCTACTCATCTGATCTCCATGCAAGTTGATGTCCTGTTTTGCAAAGGGGTCACAATTAATAAGTGGATTAAACGTGCATTGTTAACAATAATGGGCATGCATGAACTGCAAGGGAGATTAAATGTCAAGGCTTCCTATATGAGTGTCTTGTTCTATTCTCCATCGAGTTTACGGGTTTCATTCCATATCTCAAAGATTATTTTGATGGTATATTAGTGTCAAGGAATTACTTTTTGTTTCTTTCCCTACCAACGGATCAAATTGCTTCCACATGCTATATGGTAAGGGGGTTGGGGTGTTCTCCTTTGTATAAAGATAGCTAAAATAAGTTGTCCTTCAAATCATTAAAAATTTGGAACAGTAAACTCTTCTCTTACTGTTAGAAAGGTGAGGAACTACCAGTTGTATTTTAATTAGTTTTGGGTTCCATACTGTAAATACTAAGCTATTGGTTTATCCAACTATTGCCGCCTCTTTTGTTTAATTTATACTCGAGCATTCATAAAACAAAATCTCTACTCAATTAATTAATTTGGTCCTTTTATCCCCTCTTTTTTTTGTACGACATACCACTTTTTGTCATGATTCTTTTATATAATGGAGAGAATGATATATCTTAATTTAAAGCAATCAAACAAACAAGGGCAGTGTACTTGCCTATTTAGCAGCCCTTTATAGTGGATCTTACTAACCGAAAGACCCTTGGATGTCAATCCCTAGTCCAGTCTAATACCACTTTGTAACAGCCCTTAGCCCGTGGCTTAATTGCATCCAATAAAGAAATAATAATCAAAGAAGGAATATAAATGTACAAAGCTTTAATAATTAATACAACTCAAATTGCACATAAAATTTAACCCTATAGTAAAACCACTTTATGCTAGTCCACAATGCAATTATTTCTCCAGCCAATCTTAAGCATCTGTTGACCGCCTATTCAGCTAGGGGGTCAACTCATGTGCCATGAAGATATGCATCATCAGATGCAAGTATGTTGAAGACAGTATTGGTTCTACTTGGGCATTTTGAGCTCCAGCACAAAATTTTGTAAACGAAATTTCTGCACCCCTGCGTGGGTTAATAATGTAATAAGTCTGCATGGATCATAGTTAGGTCAGGTACCTTGGGATGTTTTCATTGGGAGAGTTCTTTTCACCGAGGGTTTTTTATCCTCAGGTTGTCAACTGGGCTTTTTAGCTTGGTTGATTTCCCATGAGTTTTTCCCTCACACATGCAATAATTCCTCCAAAGTGGTGAACGACGTTCTAATGGTCTCATCCTTTGGTAGCTATTGTTTAGGAATGATGTAAATGACCATGTTAGACATTGTAGAAAGTTTCGCGGAATTTCGTCGAGTCTAGATAGGTTTTTTTTAATTAATTAAATTTAATTAATTTTCCTAAGGTTGGRATTTTAATTATTTAATTAATTAAATGTTTTTGAGCAAATATTGTAAAAACTGGGTCTTTGGGTTTTTGATAGGGGTATTTGTGCTCAAAAGAAATGGAATGGCACCCCCTACACCCATAGACCAAGTTTCAGCTCAGTCGGACAAAGTTTGCTATGCATTTGTCCACCCGGAGTCAAAGTCAGTGAAAATAGCAATTTTAATTGCTAAGTCATTTTTGTAATTTTTGTAAAAAAGAGTTAATGGGTTAGTTTGAAGGTGGAAAAGAGCAAGATTAAACTTTACCTAACCCTCCCAACCTTTTCCAACCTATTCTAACCCCTTACCCACCTTCTACACTCAAAAATCATGGCCCCCTAGGGGGAGTGACGTTTTTCCTTGGTGGAGGTTGTTGTGACTTATTTGGGGCCCCCTCTCATAAGTTATGACTCTCTTTGACCCCCACATCACCTCCTAAGATGATCCCACTCCTTTTTTCTCATTAATCCCCTTCCATTCCTTCATTTTCACCCT
>JASDQU010010453.1:114324-135667 GCA_032191745.1 Picea mariana | reverse complement strand
TAAGTTTTGCTGGGTTTTCTTCCCCTAGAGGGTTTCCCAGGATAAATGTTGTGTCTCTTGTGATTGTGTATTTCTCAGTGATCTTGTCTTTATGTTGTTGTTATCTATTGAAATGCAAAGAACTATAATAATGGCATAAACATTAACACATGGACCCAAAAGCTAAAGAGGAACATGAGGAAGAACATGAAGATTCCAAGAAAGAAAGAAAAGCTAGAACAACCAGTTATTATACCAAGAATCATAAGACTACCAGCTTGGTTTGAACCCACTAGAAGCAATCAACCAGAAGAAATGGAAGTTGTGATGAAGAACAGTGTATGTAAGAAACTGTGAAAAAGACTTACGAATGGAAGCATTGCGAGATTCCGAACTAGAGGTTCTTCCAGAAGGAGGGAGAAGACTATGACGACAGCTTGTTCCAATAAACCAGATATACCTCTTGTAGTATCCATGGATTGAAATTTACATGTAAAAGAATGTTCTTACCAATAAATCAAATTGAGAAAGAAGCTTATACCAGAAAGAGACCCATGTATGCAAATGGACGAAGACCTTGTATGGATTCAAGCAACTTGATGCAAAATATCTCATATACAGCAGAAGCGTGGCGAAAACTTCCTATGACAGAGAAAGTGTATCATAATGGTTACTCAGAAGTCCGAGATGATGGATTGAAAATCTATGGCTTACTCCTGTGGTAACAGATCTGAAGAAGTTGAAGCGACTCTAATCCAGTAGACCCATCTCTGTATTGAAAATTGATTGACTCATTAATATATTTGTAGAATACTCAGCGTGATATTTGTTTTGTGGGACGTTTAAATTATGACATACAACTACATGAATTTATCGATTCAGATTGGGCTACTTGGATATGAGGAGTGCTACTTGGATATGTTTCATTTTGAGCTTTGCCACGATGTCACGAGCTAGCAAGAAACAAAAGTCTGTTGCAATCAACACTACAGAAGCAGAGTATACTGCAACTTGTGATGCTTGTACAAAAGCAATAAGTTGATTTATGGACCGTCTGATCAGGTGCTGAATTCGACCATATGATATATTTATTTTAATGGTCAGAGCTATGTGAAGCTTTCGAAGAAACCGGTTTTCCATGATAGGTCGAAGTACATTGAGATCAAGCATTATATTCTCCATGATAAAGTCTAGAAGAGAGAAGTGGTTCTCTAGTGTATCTCCACAAATGAGCAGATAGCAGATATTTTGGTAAGGCCTCTGTCCAAGATGAAAAGTTTGCATACTTAAGAGACAAGCTTGGGTTCATGGAGACGACTTCCTTATTGGAAAAGGAAGTGATTACTCCCAGGTTGGGAGGGAGCACTGATATGTTATTGATTTATGGACTGTCATTTTCCAGTTCAAAAAATGGTCAAGGATGTGCAGTTCCTTTCCAGTTCGGAAAGTGGTTCAAGATTTCTGACGGAGAGGCATTTTCCAGTTCGAAAAATAGTCCAGATCGGACAATCATTTTCGTAATGAAAATGGTTCGATAGATTGTTGATGTACCATAGACAATGATTCCCCTTGTGGCCAGTGTGGGATAATGGTCTAGGACAGTGATTCTTCTTGGCAGTCACTCTGAGTAGTGGTCAATTAGAATGGTCCGCCTCATCGGGCAATCATTCTTTCGAAGTTCACAGTTGTGAGAAGTTTCGAAGAATGGTCCATTTTGGAGGTTGGTGCAGGACAGTCATTTCCATAGGAAATGGTCTGGATAGTCATTCCCTAGGGTAGACTCATTCTCTCTAGGTTGCATTGTGATTAGTGCCGGAGGAATGGCCCAGTTGGGTGAATGGTCCAGGTTTAACAATCAGGGACAGGCATTCCCTAAGGAAGACTCATTCTCTCCAGGTTGCACTATGATTAGTGTTGGAGGAATGGCCCAATTAGGTGAATGGTCCGGGCTCAGAAATTAGGGACAATTATTTTTCTATGCTTGAGAAGAATAGTCCAGATAGCCCATGGCTGATGCTTTACATTCTGAGGGCAGATGCTCTTCCAGATCTCACATATGTGAGTGGAAGAATGGACTAGATGAATAAATTTATATCATGATATTGTTTTACACAAGTTGATATCAAATGATATGATTGTTGTGGAGACTGCATGTCTATGGACAATAGTTGTATGCTACTGTGGTGGATGCGATCCACTAGTAGGGACTGTGTGTCACTGGTTAGTAGCTGTGTGCTACTAGGAGTGGTTGTGTACCACTGGGTAGTAGTTATGTACTACTATGGATATACACAGTTGTGTTCTATTTGATGGTATTGTTCTGATTACCATGGAGACTATCACTAGTGTTGGAGATGATTTCAAGCTAGATGGATAGTCAGTATGTTGATGGACAGACATTCTCCCTGTGGAAAATGGTCAAAGACAAGTCATTCTTCTAGGACCTATGTCCAGATTAGAAGAATGATTCTTGTATCACTCTGTGGAGTGAGTGACTTATTCAACATCATTCCCGATTACTCAGATGGAGTATGGCTTCGATAGATGATGCAGTTAATGCTATCAGATGATACTAATAGTGATGATGGTGCTCATGATTTGACCATGAGATAGCCTGTGTGGATATGATGATGCTACCGGTTGAATGGTTTGCTTGTGCTAAAAACCATTACCTTTAATACCTCCCTAACTAGGAGGGAGTGTTGATATTATGGTAGCTGCGGGAGGTATTAACCTCTACATGTAACCTTGATGAGACTAGAATATTTCGGGAAGCAAGAGGAACCCTAAAACGTTGGATAATAACCCTAGGAGACAAGTCGGCTCAAGAGAATATTTATTATTGAGTTATTAGCCTCCAAAAGTAGAAGTTGACCCATTTAGGTCACTTGGAGGACTATAAATAAGAGGGCGCTAGAGTTCATTTGTAACTTTCTCTCTCACAACTGCATAAGACCAGTGGTGCACAAGTTTGGAGAGGAGCTGCAACTGGAACTGCTGCAACTGGCATTTCAGTTTTGGCTTGGAATTTCTCTTTGGTTATGGTTTGGACTTTCTGCCTGGTATGCTATCTCTAGAGAGAAGTACACTACCTTGGTTGACTATTGGTTATAGGGTTTTCTTCCAGAATTATTCTCTCTATCAAGGTTAAGGTGCTCAGGGGTGGCCTTTGTGCCAATGGTTGGGTGACAATATTGCTATATTGTCTATGGTGAAATGAGCACACCTATTTTTCTAACAGTTCCGAGACTAGAAGGAGTAGTGACTTCCAAGTTGATCTACAAGATCAAGCATGCTGTAGATGGCAGCATAGAAATGTACAAAGCTTGATTTGTGGCCTGAGGATTCTCCAAACAAGAGGGAGAAGATTATGATGAGGCACTTGCTCCGGTAGCCAGAAGAATCTATGAAGCTAATATTAATGTGTTATATATTCAATTTTCATATTGATGGTATCGGATTCAAAAAACGATGATTGTATATATATATATGGGGCCAACTTATGAGATAACTCCCAACTTGCCTGAGATGATAGAAATATCAGGGTTATTGATAACCAACCACGACAGTTTGGCGCATATGTACGGTTGAGGTTGTGCTATGCTCTATATATGACTATTTTTTGAAATGTAAATGGCTAGCCTAAACCTTCTACGAAATGAAGATTTTTTCCAGGGACATTTGCTCAAAAATCTGGTGAGAAATTGTTGGATTTGTAGATTTGAGTGATTATTTCTGTATAATCCAAGTATCTTAGGGGTTTCTGCATTCAAAAATGGAAAATACGGTGAGAAATTGTTGGATTTGTAAATTTGAGTGATTATTTCTGTACAATACAAGTGCCCTAGAAGTTTTTCAGCATACTGAATACATTTCTGCATTCAAAAATAGATTTTGAACAACAAAAAAATAGTGATTCTTATAAAAAATAGTGATTCTTATAAATTTATATGGCCAAACCATTTCATAGAATAGCTAACCAACACTGTTATTATATTCCCTCGAACTTTACATCTCGTTCATTTTGTTCTCTGCCTACTTTACATAATTGGTACTATAATCTCCCCTCAAACAATCGCATAGCTCCCCGCATAAGTGATAACCTTATATTCTTTGTACCATTGAGGAAACTTGTTTGCAGGATAAGGCCGTGGAATCATTATGTCGGATTGGATCACAAATGAAGGAAAATGATCTGGTGGATTGGTTAATTCCACTAGTGAAGAGCCTTGCTGTGGTAAGCGGTTTACGGTAACGGTTTCGATGTGTGGGATGTTTCACATTTGTATATCCAAGTGCACCTAAACTTATAAGATGTAACACCCCTTTCACTCACTACTCTGTAGGTGTTACTACGCGAAATAACAACATTCTCACTAATAATTAATCACATGCATTTAAAACAAGTTAAACACATTCAACACAGAGTATTCATACGAATTACTGCCATAATCAACAATCAATACTATTTAATATTAATTCATATACACAGCGGAATTCATGATAACATAAGCAGCACAGTCATGCAAAACATGATTAAAGCATAATTAGGTACTTATCTTTGAAATAGTGGCAGTTCCACCAACCAAGTGCAGGCCTTCCACGAACCTCCCAGCCTTAGACTGCACTTCTCATCAGCTCAACAGTGGGTCACCCTCGAGCTGGGACTAAGCTCCACCCCAAGGCAAGGAATCCTAGGCTAGGCTAAGGTTACAGGGAAAACAACACAGAAATCCAGAAGGATTTTCCCCAAGATGCCATCTTACGCCCACTACTACCAGACTCTCATTCCCCACATGCTTGTTACGCCCAGGAGTATACACCTTCACAAGCACAGTCCATCGGTGCTAACCTCCCTCTATCGGTCTTGGCAACAGGTCAGATCAGGAAGTCTCAGAGCCTGAAGCTGGTGCTGGACACTCTCTGCAAGAAACCGCTTCCCAACAAACTCTCTCACCTAGAGAGAATTGCCCACAGGCCTGACAACCTGCCTCTTCCAACAACAGTCACCTCCCTCACTTGGAAAGAGGTCATACACAGGTTCACTCACAACTTGCACTAGCCAGCAAGCCACGCGCAGTCCAACTCTGCATGGCCACCACAGCCAACCGGAAAAACAAACACAGGCTTCCCAAACAAGCTTAGCAATGGCTCGAGGCCTCACAGTGATGGTTCACGGGAATGTGTGATGAGTAATTCCTACAGGGGTCGACACAGACTCCATGACTCAGAACGGAGGTGAAACTGGCTCTTCAGAAACAAACATAGGCTTCTTGGCTCACAGAATAGAGGTGTACACGGATTTAACACAGGCTTTCCAACTGGTTCAACAATGGCGGAATGGTTCAGGGTCACGGCTTCGAGATAGAGCCTCCACGCACGGGGTCAATCAGTCGGACAGAGGATGCACACGAACTATGAAAGTCAACACGGGATTTTCGACTCTCAGGAATGCATGAGGATTTCTCTACAGGGGTCGGGTTGGTCATACTATCCAGGGCTCCGTACACGTTCAGGCAATCGGGTAGAATGGAGGAGGAACCCTTCTCACAGCTCATCCTGGCTGTTTTATTCGCATGTGCCAGGGTTGAAACTTGTCACCCATGGAACTGCATGCATTCCACCAACACGCATCACCCTTGTACGTCCTCCCCTTGCCAAAAACTTAGTATAAAACATAAAATGCAGATGTCTTTTTGGAATAATATTAAAATATTATTCCCAGGTTTAAGCCCCCTAGGCTAAACACTTAGCCCCTTTTCCCACCTTCCAGCCCCTAATCCCTTGCCTTCTCTGTGGAATCTCAATCCCCCTTCACTCATTCATCGTGGTCGGTTTGCACCTGGTGGCGTTTACAACTTTATTAAATGTTCTGCATACATACAAGTGCAAAATCAGGCCCTTTGCCTCCAACCCTTAGGCTCTCTGGCCTAACAATCACATAAGCCCACCGGCTTATACAAACTTGGCTCAACAGCCTATAACACATATTTACAATTCATTTCATACATCAAATTTACAATTGGGCTTGGCCTTGCTGACATTACAATCCCCCTCCCTTATTTTTGCACTGTCCTCAGTGCAACTTTAAACAACATCTGCAAGCTTTTCAAAAATTTTCAAAACGATGCGGGTACTCTGCCCGCATAACATCTGCATGCTCCCATGTCATGTCCTCAAGATCGTACCAAGTCCACTAGACCTTTACAAGCTCTATAGCTCGATTCCGGAGCTGTTTTCTTTTCCTGTCCAATATGCGCACAGGATGCACTTGCAGGACACTTTCTGGTTCCACCTGAATCACATTCCAATCGATAACATGATTAGCATCAGGTACATATTTCTTAAGAAGTGAAACATGAAACACATTATGAACAGTCATAGATGCAGGTAGTGCAAACATGTATGCAACTGGCCCAATCCTTTCTAGGATCTCAAATGGCCCACAAAATCTTGCTGCCAACTTGGCGCAACTTCCCAGCTTCAGGGAACTCCTGTTAGTTTTCACTTTCAGGAAAACATGGTCATCCACTTTGAATTCTCTATGGGTTTTTTTACTGTCAGCGTAACTTTTCTGCCTATCCTGGGTAGCTTTCAGATTCCGTTTAATTTTTATCATTTGATCTTCCATCTCTTTGAGCAGTTCAGGCCCAACGACTACTCTATCAGCTGGATTATCCCAGCTCACTAGAGTGTTGCACTTTCTTCCATAAAGTGCTTCGAATGGGCTCATCTTCAACAATGCATGATACCCATTATTGTAGGCGAATTTTAGCAAATGCAGGTAGTCTTCCCACCTTGATGATTTATCCATCACATACATTCTCAGTATGTATTCTATTACCCTGTTCACCCTTTCTGTCTAACCATCAGACGCAGGATGATATGCTATACTAAAGTTCAAATTCATTCCGAATCCCTTGAACAGTCCTTTCCAGAAATTCGAGGTGAATTTCGGGTCCCTATCAGACACAATTGTCTTAGGAATTCCGTGCAAGCGTGCAACTTCTTTTAAAAAGATATCAACAACATCTGCTGCTCTATGAGTGGTTTTCAGTGGAATGAAATGGGCAATGTTAGTAAGCTTGTCCACCACCACCATGATTGAATCATGCTGCTTGCTTGTTCTGGGCAATCCTATGATAAAATCCATTGTTACCATGTCCCATTTCCATTCAGGAATGGGTAAAGTCTGCAGAAACCCTGTTGGGTGCCTATGCTCAGCCTTAACCTTCTGGCACTCCATACATCTGACGATGTATTCAACGATTTCCTTCTTCAGACCCGGCCAAAAATAATGGCTTTTGACTACTGCCACAGTCTTCTGATATCCAGGATGTCCAGCATAAGCCACGTTATGCATCTCATTTAGAATTGCCAGCTTCAATTCTCAGACATTGGGTACATACACTCTGTTTTTATACAGAAGTAAGCCATCAGTTCCCAAGGTGTAACTTTCCTTGGTCTATGGTCTCTCACGCTGTTGTAGCTTTGCTACAAGACCTCTGTACTGCAAATCAACATTTTCAGCTTCCAAAATTCTGTCTTTAATCTCAGTTCTGTACATGCTAATGGTTGTAGCATGTAATTTGTGCACTTTTCTGTTGAGTGCATCAGCCACCTTATTTTCTTTCCCTTTGATATGCTTGATATCAAAGTCATATTCACACAGAAACTCCAGCCATCTGGTTTTCCTGGCATTTAAAGTCGGCTGATAAAATAAATATTTCAGACCGTTGTGGTTTGTTCTTAACTCGAATCTTTTGCCCATGAGGTAATGTCTCCATTTCCTCAAAGCGTGGACGATTGCTGCTAGCTCTAAATCGTGAGTGGCATAATTCCTTTCATGCTTTTTCAGCTTTCGGGACTCATAACAAATTACAAATCCCTCTTGGCTGAGAACTCCTCCCAACCCCTCCTTACATGCATCGGTGCACACTAGCTAATCCTTATTTGGATCTACAATCTTCAGGATTGGAGAGCTGGTTAGTAGCTGCTTCAATCGCTGGAAGCTGCTCTCACATTCTTCAGTCCACTGAAACTTCTTCTCCTTCCTTTGCAAGGAAGTGATAGAATGAGCTATCCTTGAGAATCCGGCTATAAACCTTCTATAGTAGCCTGCCAGACCCATAAAAGATCCAACTTCCGCCACATTCCTTGGCGCTGACCATTCTCGAATGGCCTCAACCTTTTTAGGATCCACAACGATCCCTTCCTTTGATATAATGTGCCCCAAGTAATGAATCTGCCTTTGATAAAATGAGCACTTGCTCAGTTTTGCGTACAACTGGTGTTCTCTCAACACCTGCAGCACCATTCTCAGGTGTTTCTCATGTTCTTCCTCTGTCTTGGAATACACCAAGATATCGTCCAGAAAGACTATGACAAACTTGTCCAAATAATCTCTGAACACTCCATTCATTAAGCACATGAAAACAACAGGTGCATTTGTTAATCCAAACGGCACCACTGTGAATTCATAATGACCGTACCTTGTTCTAAAGGCGGTCTTGCTAATGTCCTCATCATTTATTCTCACTTGGTGATATCCAGATCTGAGATCTATTTTTGAAAATATTTTTGCATCCTTCAACTGATCAAAAAGATCATCGATCCTTGGCAGAGGACACTTGTTCTTGACAGTTACCTTATTCAACTGCCAGAAATTAATGCACAACCTCAACGTCCCATCGTTCTTCTTCACGAATAGGACCGGGGCACCCCACGGTGAAACGCTGGGGCGAATGTATCCCTTCTTTAGTAGCTCTTTGAGCTGCAATTGCAACTCTTTCAGTTCTGGCGTACTCATTCTATAAGGAGCCTTCGAAACTGGAGCTGCTCCCGACATCAAATTTATAGAAAAATTGATGTCCCTCTTCGGAGGTAGTCCAGGTACCTCCTGAAATACGTCCTTGAACTCTTTGAGTACCTTGTGATCTTCTAGATTTGAGACTACATCTCGGGATGCTTCTTCCACCCGAGCCGCAAATAATTGACAGCCTTTCCGGTAACATTTCTTCAGCTACATGGTTGAGATTTCCCTAACAGCCATGGCTCTAGGAATTCCTTGGACTGTTACCTAATTTCCCTCTTCGTTCAGGCATGTAAACCTTTTGTTACGGCAGTCCAGAAGGGCATGGTGCTGGTCCAACTAGTCCATCCCACTTAAGCAATCGTATGAGCCTAAAGGAAGAATGTTCAATTCAGCCTTAGTGCTCATTCCTTTCATGTCTACTGAATAGGACTTAACCAATTCAATGACCTTCCTTTTGGTTCTTGTGGCTAACTGCACTAGCCAAGACTTTTCATGTTTGCTCCTTGACAAACGCAAACTTTCCACCACCCTAGGATCTACATAATTATGGCTAGCCCTTGAATCAATTAAAATAATTAGTGGTCGGTTGTTAATCATACCTTCCACTTCAATCATGTGCAATTGAAATTTTGCTTGCTTGTTGTCCAGGGCTGCATAGATCCTCAACATTCTGCTGCCCATATCCTCCACTGTTTCATCTTGCTGAACAGTATGAACAGTTCTCGCTTTACCATTTTTATGGGGACAATATATGTACTTGTGGTTTCCTTTACAGCCCCAACACTGAATGGGCATCTATCTCTGTCTTTGTGCTCCCTCTTCAGTCATTCTCGTCTCTCTAAATGATGGCTGTCCTTGAAGACTGTTTCTGAAAAAGGAAGGCTTGTTTCCCTTCTGCCTCTGTTCCTTCTTAAACTTCCTCTGATCATTCCAAGCCTTCCGAAGGAGAGGCCTTTCTCCTTGTTGTTCATATAAGCATTTCGCCCTTCTTATTGTTTCTTCCATAGTCTTAGGATCGTCATACTGAATCTTGTCACCCATGGAAGGTGGAAGTCCACTGAGATATCTCTGAATCTTGATAGCCTCATCTTTGATGAATGGAACATATTTCAGTAGTTCCAGAAAACTTCGTTCATACTCATCAATAGTCATGCTGCCTAGCTTGAGTTCGAAGAACTCCTTCATCTTTCTGTCATAGTACCTTTTAGTCAGGTATTTCTTCTCGAAATACCTCTTAAATTCCTTCCAAGTGACCTCTTTCTCTCTGATGCGTTGCACCTGCACAAACTGATCCCACCACATGGATGTTTTTCCTTTCAGTTGATACATTGCAATTCTTCCTTCTGCATGGCTGGAATAATTCTGCAGTTGGAAATATTTCCTCATGCCAAGCAACCATGTCTCGGCATCTTCCTCCTTCTTATGTTCTCCATCAAATGTTGGAGGCTTAATCTTATTCATCTCCCTTTTCAATTCATCCTTTCCAGATTTTCGGTGCTTTCTGGTAGGGGACGGGCTTGAACTACTGTGTGTTTCCTTACCAGAATGCTTCAGGAAGAGACGGTAATGTCTTCTACTACTCCTCGATCTTCTTCTCCTCTCAGGGGTTCTGACACTTCTTGATCTGCTTGTGTCACTCTCTTTTTCCAATTTCTTTTCTATGCTTTCTAGGCTCTTCAACATTTTAAAGTTGAATTCACCCTGTCGATCCCTGATTTTCATGAGCTTTCGGCTATCAACTAGGTGAGCCTGGGCATCTTTCTACAATCTTTCAATGAGTTTCATCATATGTTCTTCCTTATCCATCTCTTTTCCGTGCCCATTGGAGTTCGATCCTTCCACTTCCACATTGACATCCTTTCCTTCTCGTTTGTCCTCTGTTTCGGGGGAAATCTGCACCTTTTCCCACTCCATACTCGGCGTTGGTTAGCTGGAATTCTGACTCTCGTTAAACTCTGCACATGCACTGTGCAATTCAATTTGAAGTTTGTCAGGCCATTAAAACTTCACGAACAATCCACAACATTTATAAGCCAATACGAACAAGAACAAAAGACGTTTCAATTCAAATAAGTTTTCTGAGCTCTCGTTCGACTCTGCAATTTCACAACTTCATTTTTTGGGGTTTTGGGTTTTCGAAACTTCAACTTTCGCCATTTCGGGACTTCGGAACTTCGGAATCTCGGTCCACGAAGATCCAACGGTTAAATCTCTGTAACCAAAGTCACCCTTTTGCAACTCGCGATCTCGCGAGTTCGTGAGTCGAAGACCCTCGACTCATTTCCTCCAAACACCGATACCCGAGATGCGATACGGGTATGGCTCCCTCCTCGCTAGTGCCTGCTATACATGACCGTAAGCTAGGGCTAAGTGCTAGCACTTCTTCGCCAACTCACGACTTCGTGAGGTTGAGTGTTGAGCCTTCGTTCTCCTCCTTTGCGAATTCCAAAATCACGAATTACTTTATTCTCCGGGCCCACAACACAGCTGTCGCCCTTCACCATAGTGGCACGTGGTACATTCAGGAGGGTCCACGTCACCTTTGGTGACGTCTTCAGGTCACACCACTCTCACCTGTATTCTCGACTCACTGGAACGTGGTACACATTCATGCGCCCACGTCCATTCCAAGCAAGGATTCCAACAGTCAGATCCCCTCCTCAGATCAACGGCGCAGATTTTTTTGGCATTTCGGGGTTTCGGGCATCGGGAGTTTGTGCACCCCACATCTTGAACCTCCATCTGCCGAAATCCCGAAATCTACAGTTTACTCCTCCATTGAATCGGATGGTCAACTACCTTCCTACGATCTACGACGTAGATCTTCTCGGGTTTTTTTGGGTTTTTGGGAGTTCGCGTATCGCGATTCCCACACTCTTGTGCAATTCAAAAGGGATTTAAACCCTGTGCACACTCTCCAGATTTGATGGTCACAAGGGTCCACCTTCCCTCCCGAGCAGATCCTAAGGTTCTAACACTATTGGTGTGGAGACCTATCTCCCTATGGCCATAGACCACACCAACTGCGGTTTCACACGTCGCTAAACCTCCTAAGCTTAAAAACTCGTCAAGTAACTCCTTGACACTTCGGAGCAAACCAAGGTCCGAAATTGGCCTTCCAGACCCAATTTCTATCTCACTCTTAGTCCAAAGACTTCTCCACTGGCCCATCTAGGCTTAGTGTCGAAACCTTGGCTTTGATACCAAATTGTAAGATCCCTTTCACTCACTACTCTGTAGGTGCTACTACGCGGAATAACAACATTCTCACTAATAATTAATCACATGCATTTAAAACAAGGTAAACACATTCGACACAGAGTATTCATACGAATTACTGCCATAATCAACAATCAATACTATTTAATATTAATTCATATACACAACAGAATTCATCATAACATAAGCAGCGCAGTCATGCAAAACATGATTAAATCATAATCAGGTACTTATCTTTGAAACCGTGGCAGTTCCACCAACCAAGTGCAGGCCTTCCATGAACTTCCCAGCCTTAGACCGCAGCTCATCAGCTCAGCAGTGGGTCACCCTCGAGCTGGGACTAAGCTCCACCCCAAGGCAAGGAATCCTAGGCTAGGCTGAGGTTACAGGGAAAACAACACAGAAATCCGGAAGGATTCTTCCCAAGATTCCATCTTACGTCCACCACTACCAGACTCTCATTCCCCACATGCCTGTTCCGCCCGGGAGTATACACCTTCACAAGCACAGTCCATCAGTGCTAACCTCCCTCTCTGGGTCTCGACAATAGGCCAGATCAGGAAGTCTCAAATCCTGAAGCTGGTGCTGGACACTCTCTGGAAGAAACCGCTTCCCAACAAACTCTCTCACCTGGAGAGAATTGCCCACAGGCCTGACAACCTGTCTCTTCCAACAACAGTCACCTCCCTCACTTGGAAAGAGGTCATACACAGGTTCACTCACAACTTGCACTGGCCAGCAAGCCACGCGCAGTCCAACTCTACATGGCCACCACAGCCAACCAGAAAAACAAACATGGGCTTCCCAAACAGGGTTAGCGATGGCTCGAGGCCTCACAGTGATGGTTCACGAGAATGTGTGATGAGTAATTCCCGCAGGGGTCGACACAGACTCCACGGCTCAGAACGGAGGTGAAACCGACTCTTCAGAAACAAACACAAGCTTCTCGGCTAATAGAATAGAGGTGTACACGGATTTACAGAGCCAAACACAGGCTTTCCAACTATTTCAACAATGGCGGAATGGTTCAGGGTCACGGCTTCGGGACAGAGCCTCCACGCACGGGTTTGATCAGTCGGACAGAGGATGCACACGGACTATGAAAGTCAACACGGGATTTTTGACTTTCAGGAATGCACGAGGATTTCTCTGCAGGGGTCGGGTTGGTCGTACTATCCAGGGCTCCGTACGCGTTCAGGCAGTCGAGTAGAATGGAGGAGGAACCCTTCTCACGGCTCATCCTAGCCATTTTATTCACATGCGCCAGGGTTGACACTTGTCACCCATGGAACTGCATGCATTCCACCAGCATGCATCACCCTTGTACGTCCTCCCCTTGCCAGAAACTTAGGATAAAACATAAAATGCACATGTCTTTTTGGAATAATATTAAAATATTATTCCTAGGTTTAAGCCCCCCTAGGCTAAGTGTTTAGCCTAGNGCCAGAAACTTAGGATAAAACATAAAATGCACATGTCTTTTTGGAATAATATTAAAATATTATTCCTAGGTTTAAGCCCCCCTAGGCTAAACACTTAGCCCCTTTTCCCACCTTCCAGCCCCTAATTCCTTGCCTTCTCTGTGGAAGCTCAGTCCCCCTTCACTCATTCATCGTGGTCGGTCTGCACCTGGCAGTGTTTACAACTTTATTAAATGTTTTGCATACATACAAGTACAAAATCAAGCCCTTGGCCTCCAACCCTTAGGCTCTTTGGCCTAACAATCACATAAGCCCACCGGCTTATACAAAATTGGCTCACCAGCGTATAACACATATTTACAATTCATTTCATACATCATATTTACAACTGGGCTCGGCCTTGGGGACATTACACAAGAACTGAATTGCGATCTACATGTGGTCAACTTTGCCAGGAGGATATGCTGATGGTTAGATGACCTGCTGCAACAATGCGGGAAAATATGTTGGATCAGTTGAATCACACATCGGAAGACAGACATCATGTCATTTTTTTTTGGAGGATCACACACGTGATGACCATGATTCAGTAAGGCTTTTAGCTGTCGAGGATTGTGCAGCACATATTTATCTTTGCTTCTTGGAGAAAGAGTTGAGATCCACTCTTTGTTAGGGGGCGTACAACATGAAGAAGATCTTTTGTCAAGTGTGCAAAGGATATTCTTTTAGATTAATGAACTCATGGGTTGCTGTGTAGAGCATGGGCAACACCTTCATTTTGCAGATTGGTTGTTGGCAAGTCTACAGGCAGTCTCATTCTTAAGCAGCGATGGAGCAAGTGCATTTCCAGATTTGAGAAATTGAGTTTTGATTGTTGTCTAGAGGTACGTAACACCTTTAGGGTTTTTTCCTCATCATAGAACTTCTCTTTGATCCGTGGGATTGACTCTCTTTCTTGGGGTTTCTTCCCACTTAACATCATAATACAAACTTATTTGATTATGGTAAAATCCAAAAATAACTCGCAAATCTACATCACAATACAAACTTATTTGAATGTATGGTAAAATCCAAAATCGTAAAATCCAAAATCCAAATACAATTCGTAAACCTAGATCCGAAGGGAACAATTATAACATGAACTTAGGAGATAGCCACCCTTATCTGAGATATTTTTTTTAGGGAATTTGCTACTTGCAGCTATATTTTTTTTCTTCAAACAATTCCTCAGCGACATCTGCTTTTCCAACTATTCAAAAAGCATGAATAGTTATGTCACCATCCTAATTTTATTGATCCTTATTTTGTTTCTTCAAATAATTCCTCAATGACATTTTCTTTTTCAACTATTCAAATTATTGATCCTTATTTTGTTTCTTCAAACAATTCCTCAGCGACATTTGCTTTTCCAACTAGTCAAAAGCATGAATACATATATCAGGATCCTAATTTTATTGATCTTAATTTTGTTACGCAACCAAACTGATATACAACAAATCCATTTACTTTTCCAACTATTCAAAAGCATGGATACATATATCACGATCCTAATTTTATTGATCTTAATTTTGTTATGCAACCAAACTGATATACAACAAATCCTTGGATTTAGCTAAATGAAAATTTATATTGTATAAATAGCATAAAAAAAATCAAATAGGTACCTTAATTCAAAAAGATTACAAGATCTATCAAAATCTGAGAATTTCAAATAGATCCAATAACTATTGTGTAGGTATCTTTTTATGATAATTCTTATCCAACATTGGATTCAACTAATGTAATGACCAAAAATATTTAATAGATTAACATCTATATATTCTCATATTTACATTTAACTTAATTCAAAAGGTCCATAAGTTACCTAAAGAATTATACAACCGAAAATTTAGCCATGTAATAGCCAAATCTACTAAAAGAAATGCAAAATTACCATAAAATATGTTGATGATTGAAGCTATGTGAGACATTCTCCAGGACACAAACTTGAGAGAGAACCCCTGAGAGGGGTGTGTGGTTCCTATTTGAGATAGAGCTGGAATGTAGAGATGGCCTCCTCCTTACAGAGAGTTGAGAAGAACTCCAGATGATTCTCCTGTGTAACGCAATGAGAAAGGATATCTGCAGAGTTGGACGTGCCTATGGCTGAGCACAAGGTGAATGTGTGAAATCCCAAAGTGTTGGGTGCATCGTCATGAGATAGAAATGAAGATGATGTATTAGCCTCCTCTGAGCAGAGAGTTGATGATGAAACTTCAGATGACTCTCCTGTGTAATACAGACGGGAAGAAGATATGTTGAGTGGACGTTCCTGTGGACGAGAACATGTGAACGTGATCCTAGTGGCTGAGCACTAGTGAAGAACTGGTTCTTCTGTGTAATGCAGTGAGCTAGAGATATGCAAATCCCTATGGATGTGCCCCTTGTTAGAAATAATAGGTGTGCTCGTTTAACCATAGAAAATATAACAATATTGTCACCCAACCCTAGGCCGAAGCCACCCCCGAGCACCTTAACTTTGACAGAGAATAGTTCTGAAAGAAAACCCTAGGCCTAATAGCCAATCAATGTAGAGTACCTCTCTCCAGAGCTAGCACACAACACAGAATGTCCAAACCATGAAAAATAGAAGGTCCACACCTAAACTAAGAATACATGTTGCAGTAGCTACCGCTGCAGCTACTCTCCAGACTTGCGCACTTACCCAGTTTTTGCAGTGCGCACTCTTACATTTCTGCAGTTGCGAGCTGTGTGTATCAAATGAAATCTGACATCCTGTATTTATATTGCTTCTCGTTAGCTTTCTGAGCCGATTTCTCATTCTGGAGGCTAAAAACTCAATATTAAATATTTCCTTTAGTCGACTTGTCTTTTAGGGTTATGTCAAAATCTTTAGGGATTCTTCTTGCTTCCCAGAATATTCTATTCTTGTCAGGGTTACACATGGAGGTTAATACCTCCCACATCTACCATAATATCAACACTCCGTTCTAGCTAGGGAGGTATTGAAAGCAATGGTCTTGAGCACAAACATACCATTCAATTAGTAGCATCATCATAGCCATACATGCTATCTCATGATTAGATCATGAGCACCATCATCACTATCAGTATCATCTGATAGCATCAACACCATCATCTCAAAACCATACTCTATCTAAGTAATCATGCATGATGTTGAATAAGTCACTCACTCCACATAGTGATACATGAACCATTCTTCTAATTCGGACATATGTCCTAGAAGAATAACTATTCCAACAGATGTTGGAAGCCACACCATTGGCTACAAGGACTATTCTTCTAATCCAAACATACATCCTAGAAGAATTAATGTCTTGGTTTCCGTCTGGATAATGTCTATTCATTAGTACACTGACCATCCATCTAATTGATAATCATTTTCAACACTACTGATAGTCTACATGGCAATCAGAACAATGTTATTCAATAGAACACAACTGTGCCTATCCATAGTAGTACACAACTACTATCCAGTGGTACACAACCACACCAAGTAGCACAAAACTACTTTAATCAGTGACACATAGTCACAACCAGTGGAACAAATCCACCATAGTAGCATACATCTACTGTCCAGAGACATACAGTCTCCATAGAAATCATATCATTTGATATCAACTTGCATAAAAACAATACTATGATATAAACTGAGTCATTTGGGCCATTCTTCCACTCACATGTGTGAGATCTGTAAGAGCATTTGCCCTCAAAAAGTAAAACATCAGCCATGGGCTATCTAGACTATTCTTTTCAAGCACAAAAGAATAACTGTCCTTGATTTTTGAGCCTGGACCATTCACCTCTGGTAGTAATCATAGTGCAACTTGGAGATAATGAGTCTGCCCCAGGGAATGCTCGTCCCTGATTGTTGAACCTAGAACATTCACCTAACTAGGACATTCCTTCAGCACTAAACATAGTGCAACCTGGATAGAATGAGTCTGCCCTAGGGAATGACTATCCGGACCATTTCCTAATGGAAATGACTATCCTGCACCAACCTCCAAACAAACCATTCTTCGAAACTGCTCACAATTGTGAACTTCGAAATAATGACTACCCGACGAGGCAAACCATTCTACTTGACCACTACTCAGAGTGACTGCCAAGAAGAATGATTGTCCTAGACCATTCCCCCACATTGGCCACAAGGGGAATCATTGTCTATGGTACATCAACACTCTATTGAACCATTTTCATTACGAAAATGATTGTCTAATTTGGAACATTTTCTAAACTGGAAAATTCTTGTCCGTCATAAATCTCAAACCACTTTCCGAGCTGGAAAGGAACTGCTCATCCTGGACCATTTTTTGAACTGAAAAATGACTGTCCATAATTCAATAACACATCAGTGCTCCCTCCCAACCTGGGAGTAATCTCTTCCTTTTTCAATAAGGAAGTCATCTCCATGAGCCCCAACTTGCAAACTTTTCATCTCGGACAAAGGTTTTACCAAAATATCTATTATCTGCCCATCTGTGGAGATATATTGTAGAACCACTTCTCTTTTCTTGACTTCATCGTGGAGAATGTAATGCTTGATCTTAATGTACTTTGGTCTGTTATGGAACACTAGTTTTCTCTGAAGGATTCATGTAGCTCTGATCATTAATATATATATCATGGTTGAATTCAACACTTATGTTTCCTGCTAGCTCATGACATCATGGCAAGGATCAAACTGAAACATATCCAAGTAACACTTCTTCTGTCATCATGAGAGTTTTCTATGGATTAGCAATCCATCATCCCAGACTTCTGAGTAACTATTCTGATACACTATCTCTGTCATAGAAATTTTTCACCACGCTTTTGCTGTATATGATATACTTTGCATCAAGTTGTTTGAATCCATAAAAGGTCTTCTTATATCTGCATACATGAGTCTCTTTCTGGTATACCTAAAAAACTTGAGATTGCTTTACATAAGCTTCTTCCTCAAATTCTCTATTGGGAGAACAATCTTTTACAACCAATTGATGTAAACTTCAATCCATGGATATTGCAAGAGATATAATATAATATTGTTACCTTGTCTTAGAAGAAAAAGTTTGTTTTATCCTGCTTGGCCTTCTTTGAGGGTTCTCTTTCTTCGACCACTGATGTTTCGTGTGTTTCCTTCATTTTCTTTAACTCGAGACAATGATTCTTGTAGTGACCATATTTTCGACAGTTGAAGCATTATATTTTTGTCATATCTTTCTCTTGATTTGGTTTCTTCCTTGAGTCAAACTTCTTCTTATTCCTGAACTTCTTGAACTTAATTATGTAGGCTTGATCATCATCTTTCCTTTGGAATTTCTCTTTTGTACTAATCCTTGATTCTTCTTGTGCACAACAAGTCCAAAGTTCTTCAAATGTGGGATACTGCTTCCTTGTGTTCATGCTTGCAGCAAATGCATCCCATGTCTTGGGAAGACCATTGAGTACTATCTTTACCAATTCCTTCTTTGAAATGATTTCTTCAATAGCTTGTAGTTGATCTCTTAACTGAGATATTTTCACAAGGTATGATGTTATGTTGTCATTATCACTCATTTTCATGTCACAGAGCTCATTCTTCAGACTCATTACTTGTTCAATGTTTATGACTTAGAAGAGGTTAGTTAGGGCATCACACATCTTCTTAGATGAGTCAAGATGAGAGATGTAGGGTATCAAGTGGTCTTTTATAGAGTCCACTATGATACTCATGGCATTGATGTCACTTTCCTTGAACTTCTCCATAATTGCAACGTTCTGAGGTTCCTTCTCTTTTCCTTCTTCAACCTATGGTTCTGTTAGCGATAATTCTTGTCTTGGGCTCGAGAGCATTCGGGTCTGCAAGTTACATGGGAAGCGCTCGAGTGCAGCATGGAAAAATCTCGTTTTTCAACTTCCAATCAAGCGAGAGGGAAAAGTATGACGTCAACGGCCAGGATCCATGTATAGAGCAGATCAACGATCGACGGGTAACATCGGTTAGCAGAGTTGCGCCAGGATTAGCGCAATGGATAGCGCTTATATATCATTCAAAAAAGATCTCAGCCGTCCATCTCGGAGGATTACGTGGCGCACGATTGGGCTCCATTGCCTCCTCGCCCTTTGTAACTTTGAAGAACGAGGACCAGCTTCCTCCCACCACGAGACGCGAAGTAGAGCCATCTCGGCGCCTCACTCATCGTAACTCCAACGCGCAAAAAGCAACTCCATCATATCCCGATATGTGAAGTAGCGAGAGCATTCAGGACCTGGGGCCCACTACAACGCCGGATGAGTTTGGGACCGTTAGATTTGAGGGACGCGTGGCACCAGAATGAGCCGTCTCGGCATATCGCTCATCGCTATTTCGATAGGCAAGGTTAGCCCTTTCATATTCACGAACGCCGAAAGCATAGAGGCTGGGGCCCACGACGCCACGAAGCATTTTCAGCCATCCATCAAAGAGGGACATGTGGTGTGTGATTGGGCTCCATCGCCTCCTCGCCCCTCACAACTTTGAAGAACGAGGACCAGCCTCCTCCCAACCACGAGACGCGAAGCACCAGAAGCATTTAGGACTCGGGCCCACAAGTATCGCCGAAAAAGATCTCAGCCGTCTATCCCGCATGGACACGTGGTGCGAGATTAGGCCCTATTGCCTCTTCACGCATCTCGACTTTGAAGAGTAAGGACTGGCTCCTTCCCATCCACAAGACGTGAAGTGCTGAAGCTCCTGAGCATATCGTCTCAAACACTCCCTGAGGAAGAAGTTAATGAAAATCAAGCAGGTGGTTGAAACCTCCTTTCAGTCATTAAGTAAGGGGAATGGAGGGTCTGGCAAACCGTCTGCCCGAGGAGGTCCTGTGTATCGATTTTCTCAAAGGAGCCATGCCGAAGTCTTCATCTCGACAGAGAAGTCTGCACACGCTATCCAAACACTTATTAGCTCAGCTACCCTCCTTACAGGAGCCATGCCTGGTTAAGGTGGCATTTAAAGATAGACATTGGTACGAGTTTGACTGAAGGGACACCAAGCTTTGGGTGACTGAGGCACGCTTCTGTGGGGAGAATTTTCCTGAGTATATAAACTCAGTCTTTGTATTTTGTAAGCATCGATGGTTGAGCAGAGCTCCCTACTGTAATGTTTTGACAGCTATTCTAGCTTTCAGCTTATGCATCTGTATATGATATTTCTTGTTTTATGACAGACAGTTCTTCTTACTCCATCTAATTCTCATCTCATGCTAAGAGAGTTCATGATTGACTGAGTCGTGGGAGTTACTGCGGTTATGTTATGATAAAATATTTATTGTTGCATTGTTGCATTCTATGGCTTTGCGTTTGAATGTAAGATGATATCGCATTTAAACGTCTTTTTCCTCAGTCTGTTAGAAACCTGTTTTTTATAACAGACCTCCACTTTTCTCTTGTACAAGTCTTCCGCCTGTTCACCCTTTAATACAGTTCACTGTCTGAAGTTTACGCAAGACCTCACTTGCTCATGCATACCTGGCCTAGTTTCAGAGTTGGAATGTTATTGTTTTGAGTTTCCCACCATTCGGTCACCCATCTATGAACAACTGTGACATGAAACTGATGGACATCGGGCTCTGCTCCTGTTAGAAATCTAGGACTGACTTCCGTCGCCAACATTTCTAGTGTTGTTGTTGGGGACGAAGTTGAATATTTTCCCCGGGATTGAACGACAACGATTAACTGATTTTGAAGGTGCATCAGATATCAGAATTATCAAGATTGTTGCTGTGCACCTGGTGACTCCATTGTGACGACTCCACTGGGGAGAACCTGCTCTATCAATTGTGGCTTTCAGAGGTAGACACACGCGGTCTCATCCACCGCTACCCCTAGCTACGCTGGAAACCAACCCAGAGGTGTTTCTTAGAAAAGGAAAGGCCCCTGA
>JASDQU010010453.1:88226-114224 GCA_032191745.1 Picea mariana | reverse complement strand
AAGGGCACCTACTCCTACTGCTAGAGGAAAAGCAGTTTCTACAGCGATTACCTTTGCCCGTAAAAAGGGTAGAGGGAATCCATAGTTTATTTACTTGATTTCATTGTAGATGACTCATGAGTCATGATGACGATCATGAGATACATTTATTATATTTTTTGATGACTCAGAAATCGGGACATGATTCATTTTTTATGTGTGATGTATAACTAGACATATTATATATCTTATATATCAGTTTTCTTTCCATATTCATGTGGCAATCTGTCTATTTGATGCTATTGTTGCTTTAAATGTTTCAAAAATAAAAAAAAAAAAAGAATATTTTTGTATTTTTTTAAGTTTGTTGATATATTGCCAATTTTTACGAAACGATGTTTTCTGGATCCCGACGATTTTTTCGCCAAAACGATTTTTGTAACATTGATTTGGAGAATACTCAGCCGAATATTTGCTTTGTGGTGAAAATAGTTCCAGGTGGAACCTAGCCATGGGAATTGAATAATTGCAAAGCATGCCTTGAAATGTCTTCGTGAAACATTTGAGTTATGATATACAATTGCATGGATTTATCGATTCAGATTGGGCAAGGAGTGCAGATAACAATAGAAGTACTTCCCATATATGTTTTAGTTTGAACTTTGCCATGATATCATGGGCTAGCAGGAAACAAAAGTTTGTTGCACTCAACACTGCAGAAGCAGACCATATTGCAGCTTGTGATGCTTGTATGGAAGCAGTGTGGCTCTGTAAGCCGGTTTCTGGACTGTTTGATCAGGTGCTGGATTCCACTATGATATATTGTGATAACCAGAGCTATGTGAAGCTATCAGAGAACCCGATGTTCCATGATAGGTCGAAGCACATTGAGATCAAGTACTATTTTCTCCGTGATAAAGTCCAGAGGGGAGAAGTAGTTCTCCAGTATATCTCTCCACAGATGAGGAGATAGCAGATATTTTGGTAAAGCCTCTGTCCAAGATGAAAAGTTTGCATACTGAAGGGACAATTTGGGACTCATGGAGATGACTTCCTTATTGGAAAGGGAAGTGATTACTCCCCAGGTTGGGAGGGAGGATTGATATGTTATTGATATATGGACAATCATTTTCCAGTTTGGAAAATGGTCCAGGTTGGGTAGTCACTTTCCAGTATAGAAAGTGGTCCAAGATTCTTGATGGACAATCATTTTCTAGTTTGGAAAATGGTCCAGGTTGGGCAGTCACTTTCCAGTTCGGAAAGTGGTCCAAGATTTATGACGGACAGTCATTTTTCAGTTCGGAAAATGGTCCATAATGGATAATCATTTTCCTAACGAAAATGGTCCGACAGATTGTTGATGTACCATAGACAACGATTCCCCTTGTGGCCAATGTGGGGGAATGGTCTATGACAGTCATTCTCCTTCACAGTGACTCTGAGAAGTGGTCAAGCAGAATGGTCAGACTCTTCGGGAAGTCATTCTTTTGAAGTTCATAGTTGTAAGCAGTTTCAAAGAATGGTCCGATGCAAGAGGTTGGTGCAAGACTATCATTTCCATAGGAAATGGTCCAGACAGTCGTTCCCTAGGGCAGACTCATTCTCTCCAGGTTGCACTGTGATTAGTGCCAGAAGAATGACCTATTTAGGTTGAATGGTCTAGGTTCAACAATCAAGGATAGTCATTCTTTAGGGCAGACTCATTCTCTCCAGGTTGCACTGTGATTAGTGCCGGAAGAATGGTCCAGTTAGGTTGAATGGTCCAGGTTAAGAAATCAGGGACAATTATTCTTCTATGCTTGGGAAGAATAGTCCAGATAGCCCATGGTTGATGTTTAACTTTACGAGGGTAGATGTTCTTCCAGATCTCACAAATGTAAGTGGAAGAATGGCCCAGATGAATTAGGCTGTATCATGATATTATTTATGCAGGTTGATATCAAATGATACGATTGTTGTAGAGATTGTATGTCTCTGGATAGTAGTTGTATGTTACTGTGTTGGATGCGATCCACTGGTAGTGACTATGTGTCACTGGTTAGTAGTTGTGTGCTACTAGGAGTGGTTGTGTACCACTGCATAATATTTGTATACTACTATGAATAGACACAGTTGTGTTCTATTGGGTGACATTGTAGCAGTTGTATGCTACTATCTGATTGCCATGGAGACTACCAATAGTGTTGGAGATGATTTCTAGCTAGATGGATAGTCAGTGTGTTGGTGGAAAAACATTCTCTCTGTGGAGAATGGTCTAGGTTGACAGATTGATGACATATCATGGACTCGTATTTTTCTAAGGCATAGATTGTGGCTTGATTAGGAAAATGGTTCAGAAATGATATTTCCTAAGGCATATGGGTAGAGATTGATCTATATGGTACATATGATCCGATTAGAAAATAGTCCGAGACTGACATTCCTATAGGAATGGTCTCTATAGCTCCTACGGTGGCTTTCAGCATCTGGGAGGAATGACATTCTTCTAGGACGTAGGTCCAGATTAGAAGAATGATCCTTGTAGCCCATTGCGGGGCTTTCAACATCTATTGGGACAACTATTATTCTAGGACGTATGTCCAGATTAGAAGAATGGTCCTTGTATCACTCTGTTAAGTGAGTGACTTATTCAACATCATGCCCGATTACTCAGAGGGAGTATGGCCTCGAGAGATGATGCAGTTGATGTTATTAGATGATACTGATAGTGGTGATGGTGCTCGTGATGTGATCATGAGATATCTTGTGTGGCTATGTTGTTGCTATCAGTTGAATGGTATGTTTGTGCTCAAGACTATTTCCTTTAATACCTCCCTAGCTAGGAGGGAGTGTTGATATTATGGTAGCTACGGGAGGTATTAACCTCTATGTGTAACCTTTGATGAGACTAGAATATTCCAGGAAGCAAGATAAACCCTAAAACATTGGATAATAACCCTAGAAGACAAGTCAGATCAAGAGAATAATCAATATTGAGTTATTATCCTCCAGAAGTAGAAGTCGGCCCAATTAGGTCACTTGGAGGACTATAAATAAGAGGGCACTAGAGATCATTTGACACACTCACTCTCACAACTACATAAGAACAAGTGGTGCGCATGACTGGAGGAGAACTGCAACTGTTGCAATAGTGACTTAGTCTTTGGTTATGGTTTGGACTTTCTGCTTTGGTTATAGTTTGGACTTTCTGCTTAGTATGCTAGCTTTGAAGAGAGGTACGCTACCTTGGTTGGCTACTGGTTCTAGGGTTTGCTTCCAGAATTATTCTCTCTGTCAAGGTTAAGGTGCTCAGGGGTGGCCTTTGTGCCTATGGTTGGGTGACAATATTGATATATTGTCTATGGTGAAATGAGCACACCTATTATTCTAACAAGAGGAAAACAGTGCCAACAAGAGCACAATCAATATCAACATGGTCAATCTTGTATCCAACTACAATTTCTTATAGCAAAATAACCCAGGTAAATAACCAATGTTAGCAACAAATTCCTCCAGAAAGGTATATCCTTTCTAGATGTTCAACCTAGTTGGGACTACATGCTTGATGAGGTCCTTGGCAGTGTCTCATAACATGTCAATAACCATGGTGGAAATTTCCATTGACTCATTAAGTAAAGGCTCTTCTTTAAGTTAGTTGTATATAACACACAAATATTTTTGACATCTCCATTAGGCATCATCATCAGAATTGTACCTTGGCTTATAATCATATCTACCTTGTGATCTCCTAAGAAACTGTCTTTGCTTCACTTTCATTATCATTCATTTAAGGAAAACCACTACATTCTGTGCATCATATGCCTCATGGTATCTATACCCATACCCATAATAACCACCATACAATTTCATTCATACACTATGTTTATGAAGGTCCTCCTTTGCATGCATTTCTTAAACATATAATCAATCAAACTATATGGCAGACTCACATGTTCACAAGGGCAGTGATGGAATGTTAAAAAAACTACATAACTTTCATGGTTGGAACCTTTTTATAGAGGAAAAGAAATAAACAAGTGGAAGAAAACAATATGAAGGATCCTTTTGAAGTTGGCTTTTGACCTAAGAATTCAACCTTGAACTAAGAAATCTGAAAATCCTACTTAGAAAGATAATAGTAGCTATCTTTGCATTGTTGATTTTCCTAAGCCTTCGATATATTGAATAAAACCTTGAGAATGCAAAAAAAAATTGAATTCGAGAAGAAAAACAACAATAAAGGTTCTCCAAACAAGGATACTCCCTCTCTCCAACTTTAGGTAAGTGATAATATTGGATTTTGAAAGATATAAATGATCTATGGCGTGCCCATCCCATCAACTTGGATTTTTACTACACAATTTAAATTTGTAATGTCTCTACAATTTTCTCAAGTGAGTTCAAACTTCAGTTCTTTGTTTAGTTTTGGTTTCAAGACTCTACTTGTAGTGTCAAGGCCACTGTTATCTCTACAGTGTTGTTTCCTAACTTTTTAGATGCCTCATAAACATTTACACTATGACTTTGCCAATTCCAAAATAAAATAACCTTTCAACAACATGTCAATCAAACAACACCACTATTTATGTAAAGATTTAACCATAGAACTCAACCACTCAGATATATCTCCCTTGTCAAGTTTCAATCATAATCCACGATGTATTTACACCATTCTTGTATTCACTAGAACCATGAAGCATTAAACACATATGATTTATATTTAAAAGAAATGGTTGTAGGTATTCAACACTCATGGCTTGGGGTGAACGGTTGTAGATATATTCCAAGTGACAACTTGGAGAATTCTTTGATTGTGACAACCTTGATGCGTTTTGACTTCTGTAGATCAAAGGAGTGCTATAGGTACTACCATGCCTTGGATGATGAGAGTGTAACACGAAGATGGTTGTTACCTCGGCCAAGCCACAATATAGTGTACATTGAGTTTTGGCAATACGAACCAGATGGAAAGTGTGCTAATAAAAATTGTTACAGCATGAACTAGATCAGAGTCATTATTACTTGACAGATAGAGCTCTCCTTCACCTGTAAGGATTGCAGAATGGTACTCACTCCATAAGCGGAGAGATTAGCTCTAGCTGTTTGCTTCTAATTTTGATCCAAATAAAAGTTAAGATGCTGGCGAAATCAATCCACCAAGAATTTTATAGAAATGACTTAAGATTTCACTGCAGTTGAAATTCCCCACCTTCTCCTCTCAGATTCCCTTCCCGACACGGACATCTGAAGGTTATTCCATTTGAACCTTTCAAACCCTATCAACCTCCTCTATCCAATATAGAATCGATTCTTGGAGCCTTCTACAGTGGATACCAATCAAATAGACAGAAAATGGACACCTATTAAAAATTTCAGAAACGTTTTTATCCACGAGGCCATAGTTCACAGAAAATGGACACCTATTAAAAATTTCTTGACCTTCTAGCAGGTCCTCAGACTAATCGGCCAACTCTTCATCGTACCCTCGTAAGTTTCAATGTTTGTTAATAAAAGTAGGCGTAGAGAATTGATGATCTTCTGGTTTTTGGTGCTCCACCTTGTGCATTAGTTATATACCGAGCACATTATATTATGTATTCAATATCAACTAAGTTATGGCCTTGACATCGATTGCTTTTATATCAGAATTAACGCCACAAACAGTCAATCTTACAAAGACTTTTTCCTTGTTCCGACAATAAAATAAGCTCAACATCAACTTTTTGAAGGAACCAGCGCAGTTGCCCCATTATTTACGTAAATATGACAATATGATAGCCGCTGAAGTTGATAGCATATATCGCAGAGCAATATACAACTTCTTGCTTTAATAAAGCCTTGAGGCGATTGAATGGAGCTTTTCTTTGGGAGAAGACGATGATTGTTCGAACTGCACTAATGTTTGACTTGAAAATTACAAACTCTTAATTATTATTATTATTATTTTTAAAACACTCACTGACATGGACCGCATTACTACAATTCTGGCACTAATTTCGTTCAACTAGCCTTAATCGTAACAAACAGTTATCTAAAGGCCCTGAAATGAGTTTCATGTGGCATTCCTTGTGTTTATATGTACATGCATGTAAAACTGAAGTTAAGTTTGTTCCAATCTATTGTTTGGACAACTGTAAGGAGAAACACACTGAAGCACACCAAACCAAAATCCACTTCTTGGAAGATCCCTGCAAAGGGTTATATACAGGACGACCAATTTAACAAGGCTATAGAGGCAACAAAAAAAAATCTCTGTCAGTTGGACGAAACAGAACATGGCAGCCATTGAATGCAATATGCTAGTCATTTTAAAACATCTTGGATTGCTTCGTGCAAATACTCAATGGTCTGTGCGACTCCTCTGCGAAGGATTTCATATCTAATAGATCTAGGGAGAACATTGTTGTATTCGGGGTTGTGCTCATTGGCATCTCCATTCCAGTGCACGTCTGCAGGCACATATCAATATTATCAATAGCAGTGGTTTAAAGTTGTTTGATTAAAGATTGTTGCAGGCTTGTTTGTTTACTTTGCGATCAACTGCCCTTAATTTGATACACCAAAAAAAAACTAGTTAACCTGTCAATCCCACCCCTACCCATCATTGGGATATTATTGAAAATTGAGACAAGTATTATTGGTGGTGGTGGATGTAACTTCAAAGCCGTAGTTGAAGCTAAAGGTTTCTCTAGCGGATATGCGGGTGAGGATGTCCGTGCCTTCGGGAAAGCCATCGATGATGCTGCACATATCTTTCACTGGCAGGTAATCATACTGAGTGGACACATCGTATGTATCTATTAACCAATCTACCAAGGTACTAGAGTTGAAATCCTTGCAAGTGTTGAATGTGTGTAGTAGGCTTTCCAAGCCTCCAACCTATGAAGCAACTTTATTTATTTCTGCCCATGACTCTTTTATTGCATTGTAAGTTGTAACAGCTCTCACTCGCATTTCTAAAGTCTCTAGTCACAACGATGTCATAACCATCCCGAGGTGTGAGCTTCTAAACCTGTAACATACTGCTCATCAGAACTGATAAGTATATTCCTATAATAATCATAGAATCATATCACATTGTGATCAAAGGGAAGCATAGTAGAAGGCCTGAGATTTCAACTGCGCGGGTTTAGGGTTTCAATTGCGAGGGTTTAAGGGGTTCGAATAATCTCGGATGGAAAGGGATAGCTGTCTAGCTCGAGTCGGTATTGCAGTGGGGGGCGCAGTTGGAGGTGCCATTGGTGCTGTTTATGGGACTTATGAGGTCTTCAGGTACAAGATTCCTGGAGTCATGAAGATCAGATATGTTGGGCAGACCACCCTCGGCAGTGCCACAATTTTTGGTCTTTTTCTAGGAGCTGGAAGTCTATTACACTGTGGGAGGTCATATTAAATGCAATAGGCATTTGCAGCTTGGTCTGATGCTCCACTGCAACTCAAGTTAATGGAGTTTAATTCTTTGCGGAGTTTATGAAGTGATTAAGGACTGAAGTATTCTCACTTACCATTAAAATTGTCTTGAATGAAGAGATTATAATTTTTACGATGCCTAGAATATTGGTGCTGCACTTTAATATTTATATGTTGTTATCAGAAACAGTCCCATCGTGTCTGGGTTTCTACCAGCAAAGCTTGGTTATTGGAATTTGTTTTGGAGAAATGAATGATGTATTCTAATGTCTCAAATTTTTTTGAGCAACAATTTGAAGGCTAAGTTGAAGACTGACCAGACATCTTTTTTTCTTCCGTGTTAATGGTATCAAATGTCTTTGGTTTAAAAAAATACTAATCAGAGAATCATAAATGTTATATCAAGAGTTATAATAACTACTGGACTGAACTATAAAACGGTAAATACAGGAGAAGCTCAAGAGATATTGAAAGCCATAACTCCAAAGATCAGAAATTTAAGATCTTATTAAAATTAGGCGGTGAGGACATAAACTTATTACAACCGGCAGGAAAGTATCCAGTGTCTCATTTGCACACGAATCTGTAATTGGTCTCATTGTATTCGCAAGGATTGGAAGAACTGATCGACCAATTTGTCATTCCAACTGCAATACGAGAATCAATCGGGACAATCGGTCAGCAGCGTCCTCCGTATGAGCAAAAGGGGAAATCAATTCTATGATATTGATGATGACCTAGATAATCTCGTACGATTACCCAAATATTTGAGAAGAGATGATGTTGATGATTACTATCCATTGTGTTCCAAAGATGTTGACTTTGACTAATATTATTCTGACTAGACTGAAGAGAACAAGGTTCGTCAGAGACTCGGTGAACGTAATTCCACTAAATGTCTACAGGGCTCATGATGTAAAATAACTGACAATGCCTTTCAGGTAATCCGTTCGTAATCAAACCACGACCTCCATAACTTGTAATAATTCCCTTCAGAATGTGCATGTGAAGATAGGTTTTGGAGTCGGTCGGATGCTATAAATATATAATATAGGGAACTAATATAAAGCATTGAGAGAATCGACGAAGCTAATATTAATGTGTTACAGATTCAATTTGCATATTGATGGTATCCGATTCAGACAGCGATGATTGTATATATATGGGACCAACTTCTGAGATAACTCCCAACTTGCCCGAGATGATAGAAATATCAGGGTTATTGATAACCAACCACGACAGTTTGGCGCATATGTACGGTTGAGGTTGTGCTATGCTCTGTATATGACTATTTTCTGAAATGTAAATGGCTAGCTTAAACTTTCTACGAAATGAAGATTTTTTCTAGGGATATTTGCTCGAAAATCTGGTGAGAAATTGTTGGATTTGTAGATTTGAGTGATTATTTCTGTATAATTCAAGTATCTTAGGGGTTTCTGCATTCAAAAATGGAAAATCCTATGAGAAATTGTTGGATTTGTAAAATTGAGTGATTATTTCTGTACAATCGGAGTGCCCTAGGAGTTTTTCAGCACACTGAATACATTTCTACATTCAAAATAGATTTTGAACAAAAAAAAATAGTAATTCTTATAAAAAAAATAGTGATTCTTATAAATTTATATAACCAAACCATTTTTTAGAATAATTTTATTTTTGAACAACAAAAAATAGTAATCCATATAAATTTATATGACCAGATTCCGAAGAAAAAAACCATTTCATAGAATAGCTAATTATATTCCCTCGAACTTTGCATCTCGGTCATTTTGTTCTCTTCCTGCTTTACATAATTGGTACTATAATCTCCCCTCAAACAATCGCATAGCTCCCCGCGTAAGTGATAACCTTATATTCTTTGTACCGTTGAGGAAACTTGTTTGCAGGATAAGGCCATGGAATCATTATGTCGGATTGGATCACAAATGAAGGAAAATGATCTGGTGGATTGGTTACTTCCACTAGTGAAGAGCCTTGCTGCGGCAAGCGGTTTACGGTAACGGTTTCAATGTGTGGGATCTTTCACATTTGTATATCCAAGTGCACCTGAACTTCTAAGAACTGAATTGCGATCTACATGTGGTCAACTTTGCCAGGAGGATATGCTGATGGTTAGATGATCTGCTGCAACAATGCGGGAAAATATGTTGGACCAGTTGAATCACACATCGGAAGACAGACATCATGTCAATTTTTTTTTGGAGGATCACACACGCGATGACCAGGATTCAGTAAGGCTTTTAGCTGTCGAGGATTGTGCAGCACATATTTATCTTTGCTTCTTGGAGAAAGAGTTGAGATCCACTCTTTGTTAGGGGGCGTACAACATGAAGAAGATCTTTTGTCAAGTGTGCAAAGGATATTCTTTTAGATTAATGAACTCACGGGTTGCTGTGTAGAGCATGGGCAACACCTTCATTTTGCAGATTGGTTGTTGGCAAGTCTACAGGCAGTCTCATTCTTAAGCAGCGATGGAGCAAGTTCATTTCCAGATTTGAGAAATTGAGTTTTGATTGTTGTCTGGAGGTACGTAACACCTTTAGGGTTTTTTCCTCATCATAGCACTTCTCTTTGATCCGTGGGATTGAGTCTCTTTCTTGGGGTTTCTTCCCACATAACATCATAATACAAACTTATTTGATTATGGTAAAATCCAAAAATAACTCATAAATCTACATCATAATACAAACTTATTTGAATGTATGGTAAAATCCAAAATCCAAATACAATTCGTAAACCTAGATCCGAAGGGAATAATTATAACATGAACTTAGGAGATAGCCACCCTTATCTGAGATATTTTTTTTAGGGAATCTGCTACTTGCAGCTATATTTTGTTTCTTCAAACAATTCCTCAGCGACATCTGCTTTTCCAACTATTCAAAAAGCATGAATACATGTCACCATCCTCCTAATTTTATTGATCCTTATTTTGTTTCTTCAAACAATTCTTCAATGATATTTGCTTTTTCAACTATTCAAATTATTGATCTTTATTTTGTTTCTTCAAACAATTTCTCAGACATTTGCTTTTCCAACTAGTCAAAAGCATGAATACATAGATCAGGATCCTAATTTTATTGATCTTAATTTTGTTAAGCAACCAAACTGATATACAACAAATCCATTTACTTTTCCAACTTTTCAAAAGCATGAATACATATATCACGATCCTAATTTTATTGATCTTAATTTTGTTATGTAACCAAACTGATATACAACAAATCCCAAGCATGAATACATATATCACGATCCTAATTTTATTGATCTTAATTTTGTTATGCATCCAAACTGATATACAACAAATCCTTGGATTTAGCTAAATGAAAATTTATATGGTATAAATAGCATAAAAAAGCTCAAATAGGTAGCTTAATTCAAAAAGATTACAAGATCTATCAAAATCTGAGAATTTCAAATAGATCCCATAACTATTGTGTAGGTATTTTTTTTATGATAATTCTAATCCAACATTGGATTCAACTAATGTAATGAACAAAAATATTTAATAGATTAACATCTATATATTCTCATATTTACATTTAACTTAATTCAAAAGGTTCATAAGTTACCTATGATACCATATGTAAAGGTCCAATTTAATAAAGAATTATACAACCAAAAATTTAGCCATGTAATAGCTAAATTTACTAAAAGAAATGAAAAATTACAATAAAATATGTTAATGATTGCAGCTATATGAGACATTCTCGAGGACACAAACCTGAGAGAGATCCCCTGAGAGGGGTGTGTGGTTCCTATTTGAGACAGAGCTGGAATGTAGAGATGGCCTCCTCCTTACAGAGAGTTGAGAAGAACTCCAAATGATTCTCTTGTGTAACGCAATGAGAAAGGAGATCTGTAGAGTTGGACGTGCATGTGGCTGAGCACAAGGTGAACGTGTGAAATCCAAAAGTGTTGGGTGCATCGTCATGAGACAGAAATGAAGATGATGTATTAGCCTCCTCTGAGTAGAGAGTTGATGATGAAACTTCAGATGACTCTCTTGTGTAATACAGTCGGAAAAAATATATGTTGAGTGGAGGTTCCTGTGGACGAGAACATGTGAACGTGATCCTAGTGGTTGAGCACTAGTGAAGAAGTGGTTCTTCTTTGTAATGCAGTGAGCCAAAGATATGGAAATCCCTATGGATGTGCCCCTTGTTAGAAATAATAGGTGTGCTCGTTTAACCATAGACAATATAACAATATTATCACCCAACCATAGGCTGAAGCCACCCCCGAGCACCTTAACTTTGATAGAGAATAGTTCTGAAAGAAAACCCTAGGCCTAATAGCCAATCAAACCATAACAAATAGAAGGTCCACACCTAAACTAAGAATACATGTTGCAGTAGCTGCCACTGCAGCTACTGTCCAGACTTGCGCACTTACCCAGTTTTTGCAGTGCGCACTCTTACATTTCTGCAGTTGCGAGCTGTGTGTATCAAATGAGATCTGACGTCCTATATTTATACTACTTCTCCTTAGCTGTTTGGGCCGATTTCTCATTTTGGAGGCTAAAAACTCAATATTAAATATTTCCTTTAGTCTACTTGTCTTTTAGGGTTATGTCCAAAGCTTTAGGGTTTCTTCTTGCTTCCAATAATATTCTATTCTTGTCAGGGTTACACATGGAGGTTAATACCTCCCGCATCTACCATAATATCAACACTCCCTCCTAGCTAGGGAGGTATTGAAAGCAATGGTCTTGAGCACAAACATACCATTCAATTAGTAGCATCATCATAGCCATACATGCTATCTCATGATTAGATCATGAGCACCATCATCACTATCACTATCATCTGATAGCATCAACACCATCATCTCTCAAAACCATACTCCATTTGAGTAATCATGCATGATGTTGAATAAGTCACTCACTCCACATAGTGATACATGAACCATTCTTCTAATCTGGACATATGTCCTAGAGGAATAACTATTCCAACAAATGTTGGAAGCCACGCCATTGGCTACAAGGACTATTCTTCTAATCCAAACATACATCCTAGAAGAATAAATTTCCTGGTTTTCGTCTAGAGAATGTCTATTAATTAGTACACTGACCATCCATCTAGCTGATAATCATTTTCAACACTACTGATAGTCTACATGGAAATCATAACAATGTTATTCAATAGAACACAACTGTGTCTATCCATAGTACTACACAACTACTATCCAGTGGTACACAACCACACCAAGTAGCACAAAACTACTTTAATCAGTGACACATGGTCACAACCAGTGGAACAAATCCACCACAGTAGCATACATCTACTGTCCAGAGACATACAGTCTCCATAGAAATCATATCATTTGATATCAACCTGCATAAAAATAATACCATGATATAAACTGAGTCATCCGGGCCATTCTTCCACTCACATGTGTGAGATCTGTAAGAGAATTTGCCCTAAAAAAGTAAAACATCAGCCATGGGATATCTAGACTATTCTTTTCAAGCACAAAAGAATAATTGTCCTTGATTTTTGAGCCTATACCATTCACCTAACTGGGCCATTCCTCCGGCAGTAATCATAGTGCAACCTGGAGAGAATGAGTCTGCCCCAGGGAATGCTCGTCTCTGATTGCTGAACCTGGACCATTCACCTAACTGGGCCATTCCTCCGGCACTAAACATAGTGCAACCTGGATAGAATGAGTCTGCCCTAGGGAATGACTATCCGGACCATTTCCTAATGGAAATGATTGTCCTGGACCAACCTCCAAAACAAACCATTCTTCGAAACTACTCACAATTGTGAACTTCGAAAGAATGACTGCCCGACGAGGCAAACCATTCTACTTGACCACTACTCAGAGTGACTGCCAAGAAGAATGACTGTCCTAGACCATTCCCCCACACTGGCCACAAGGGGAATCATTGTCTATGGTACATCAACACTCTATCGAACCATTTTCATTACGAAAATGATTGTCTGATTTGGACCATTTTCCAAACTGGAAAATGCTTGTCCGTCATAAATCTCAAACCACTTTCCAAGCTGGAAAGGAACTGCTCATCCTAGACCATTTTTTGAACTGAAAAATGACTATCCATAATTCAATAACACATCAGTGCTCCCTCCCAACCTGGGAGTAATATCTTCCTTTTTCAATAAGGAAGTCGTCTCCATGAGCCCCAGCTTGCAAACTTTTCATCTCAGACAGAGGTTTTACCAAAACATCTATTATCTGCTCATCTGTGGAGATATATTGTAGAACCACTTCTCTTTTCTTGACTTCATCGCAGAGAATGTAATGCTTGATCTTAATGTACTTTGGTCTGTTATGGAACACCGGTTTTCTCTGAAGGCTTCATGTAGCTCTGATCATTACAATATATATCATGGTCGAATTCAACACTTTTGTTTCCTGCTAGCTCATGACATCATGGAAAGGATCAAACTGAAACATATCCAAGTAATACTTCTTCTGTCATCATGAGAGTTTTCCATGGATTAGCAATCCATCATCCTAGACTTCTGAGTAACTATTCTAATACACTATCTCTGTCATAGAAATTTTTCACCATGCTTCTGCTGTATATGATATACTTTGCATCAAGTTGTTTGAATCCATAAAAGGTCTTCTTATATCTGCATACATGAGTCTCTTTCTGGTATACCTCAAAAACTTGAGATTGCTTTACATAAGCTTCTTCCTCAAATGCTCTATTGGGAGAACAGTCTTTTACAACCAATTGATGTAAACTTCAATCCATGGATATTGCAAGAGATATAATAGCTTAGATAGAGGTGCATCTGGTTTACGAGAACAAGTTGTTATCATAGTCTTCTCCTCCTTCTTGAAGAACCTCTAATTCTGAATCTCGCAATTCTTCCATTCATAATATTTTTTCACAATTTCTTACATATAATGTTCTTCATCATAACTTCCATTTCTTCTGCTTGATTGCTTCTAGTGGATTCAAACCAAGTTGGCAGTCTTATGATTCTTGGTATAATAACTGGTTGTTTTGACTTTTCTTTCTCTCTTGGAATCTTCATGTTCTTCCTCATGTTTTTCTTTAGCTCTTGGGTCCATGGAGTTTTCTATAGATTCCATGCCCTAAAGATTCCAACTTCTTCCTTTCATCATAGGATCATGGATGTAGATGGACAACCAAGGATACTTTAAGGCTTCTTTTCGAAGAAGACTTCTTTAGAGTCAAACTGAACACGTGCTGCTTATCATGGCTGCTACTTTCAATTGGAACATGGACAGATACTTCATAATCCCCAATGGATCATATCATTTAGGATTAGCTCCCTCCTAATCCTTGCTTCATGCATGAATGCGTGCTCATCTTTTGGAATTACATAATCAAATCCTTCCATCTAAGACAGTCCATGCTTCCGTCTGCATCCTTATTGCTTTCTGCAAAGTGTCACAAGTATTTTTCTAATTTCCTCTTGATTGCTGACTTCTTTCTGTTTTGACTTCTTCCGGGTCTCTTTCAAGTTTTGATTATGATTTCGGCTTATCTCGCAGTTGTTACTTATATAATAGCTTCCACAGGAATTGTTACCAATGGTTGTCAATGTACTTCATCTTTTCATGTGTATTTCTTGACTTGTAGTCATTGTAATATCAATCCTTATCCTTTTATTCTTTCATAGGTATTGTTTCCCTTGAACATATTTTCTTCTAAGAAATAGATATACATGATATGTACAGAAACTATGTAAACATGGTATGTACAAGAACTATGAAGAATATTGTTACCTTGTCTTAGAAGAAGAAGTTTGTTTTATCCTGCTTGGCCTTCTTTGAGGGTTCTCTTTCTTCGACAACAGATGTTTCATGCGTTTCCTTCCTTTTCTTTAACTCGAGACAATGATTCTTGTAGTGACCATATTTTCAACAGCTGAAGCATTGTATTTTTGTCATATCTTTCTCTTGATTTGGTTTCTTCCTTGAGTCAAACTTCTTCTTATTCTTGAACTTCTTGAACTTAATTATGGAATTTCTCTTTTGTGCTAATCCTTGATTCTTCTTGTGCACAACAAGTCCAAAGTTATTCAAATGTGGGATACTACTTCCTTGTGTTCATGCTTGCAACAAATGCATCCCATCTCTTGGGAAGACCATTGAGTACTATATTTACCAATTCCTTCTTTGAAATGATTTCTTCAATAGCTTGTAGTTGATCTTTTAACTGAGATATTTTCACAAGGTATGATGTTATGCTGCCATCATCATTCATTTTCATGTCGCAAAGCTCATTCTTCAGACTGATTACTTGTCCAGTGTTTCTGACTGAGAAGAGGTTAGTTAGGGCATCACACATCTTCTTAGATGAGTCAAGATGAGAGATGTAGGGTATCAAGTGGTCTTTTACAGAGTCCACTATGATACTCATGGCATTGATGTCACTTTCCTTGAACTTCTCCATAATTGCAACGTTTTGAGGTTCCTTATCTTTTCCTTCTTCAACGTGTGGTTCCACAATATTNACTTCATAGAGTAAGTCATGACTGCTTGACTTGGTCAACCTTTGACTTTGACAAAAAACTCAAACTTGGCATCTTAGCTTGCTAAGAGTACCAAGAGGTGTGTTGGGTTAGGGCGCACTAGGCTATCCAAAAATTAGGTCAATCTCTTCACTTAAGGTGCCTCAAAAAGAGGGTTAGGGTTTCGTTGCTGCAACAAAAACTGACTGCAACTGCAACTGTAACTGAGCAAATCCTCCCAATCTATCTTCCAGTGTTTAGACTGTCTGAAGATAGTGTGGGCCCATAACCTGTTAAAAATAATAGGTGTTCTCATTTAACCATAGACAATATAGCAATATTGTCACCCAACCATAAGCCGAAGCCACCCCCGAGCACCTTAACCTTGACAGAGAATAGTTCCAAAAGAAAACTATCGGCCTAATAGCCAATCAATGTAGCATACCTCTCTTCAGAGCTAGCACACAAGGCAAAAAGTCCAAACCATAACCAATAGAAGGTCCAAGCCTAAATCGAGAATACAGGTTGCAGTGGTTGCAGCCGCAACTACTATCCAGACTTGCGCACTTACCCAGTTTCTGCAGTGCGCACTCTTACATTTCTGCAGTTGTGAGCTGTGTGTATCAAATGAGATTTGACGTCCTGTATTTATACTGCTTCTCCTTAGTTTTCTAGGTCGACTTCTCATTTTGGAGGCTAAAAACTCAATATTAAATATTTCCTTTAGCCGACTTGTCTTCTAGGGTTATGTCCAAAGCTTTAGGGTTTCTTCTTGCTTCCCAAAATATTCTATTCTTATCAGGGTTATGCGTGGAGGTTAATACCTCCCGCAACTACCATAATATCAACACCCCTAGTGTTTGAGCACTAGTGGGTGTATGAGATCCCTTGCTATATTGTTCAAGAGTCAGACCTGCATGTAACCCTAATTTTAATGTAAAGGGTACAGGTCGGCCCCACCTTAATGTAATTGATAATTAATGTAAAAGATAATTAATCTGGTTAATATTAATTATATTGTAAGTTAGAGAGGTTGGCTTGTTGTGCCAATAGACACTTCTGTTGACAGGGAAAGTCTACTATAAGTAAAGGTAGATTCCCCATTGAGGAATCATATCTTTTGTGTGAGTTTGGAAATTTAAGAAAGTACATCTGCTTATGAAAAGTGCACACCTCTCTTGGGCGCTAGTCTTCTAGGGTTTACAAGCACCCTCTTGTGTGCTAGGTTTTCTTAGTGGTGAAGGTATTTCTTTTGAAGAATATAACAAAGGATTTCGCTGAGTTTTCTTCCCTTGTTGAGAAGGGTTTCCCAGGATACTTCTTGTGTTCATGTGCATGGTGTTTCTTCTTTTGATCTTGATTGCTGCAACATTATTGGTTATGGTTAAGTTAAATTCTAAAATGGAATGAACTTCATGTTTAACCTTGTTTATTGAAAAATCAACAAAATAGTCCTACTAACCATTCAATCTTCATTGAAACTATTATTGAGACAAGCAGTGAGATGGAAGGAACTTACCCGTGGTAATTAACCCATCTTACTTGTAACCCGGTGACTTGAGGAACATAGCCATACCTTGATCATTAAGGGATGACTCTCCACCCAACAATAGACCTTGCTACTTTAATCCTTAGTAGCAGGTCACCCTCAAGCCCTCAATCTACTACCTTGCCAACGAATCCTTAGCCTTTCCCTCTCTATAGCTTCATCCAAAGAGAGATGTGAAAAGAGAGACGTCTCTTTTCTCTTTCATTTCCTCCTTACATAGAATCCCACAACTCCATACTGAGGATCCACTTGAATTATTTATTATATTTTTAGTTTTTTTCATAGATTGTCATTAATTATTTTACCATTATTTAATAATAACAAGATGACGATGATCCCCTTTGGATAATTATTACCGTTATTATTTAATAATAATATTGAGGATCCTTTTTAGGATAATGATTATACTCCCTTATTATTATTATTACTTATTATTATTAATGTGGGGCATGACAAAAGTCAATTTTTTATTTTATGAAGTTTTAAATTTTGGAAACATTTACTTGCAAAGTGGGTTGTTTCTGGGGCCAACCCCAATGTTGGATGGAAGTGGGATGCCGAGACTTGGTCAAGCCTGGACACCCCATGAGACAATTTTATTTCCCCACAAATAGCTCGCACCCTCAACGCCTCCCCATGAGGTTTGAACCTCTGACCTGATGGGGACTAAACCCCACACAAACCAATTAATCTACACCTCGTAGGTTCAAAAGAATGTTATCTATGAAAAAATTGAAACCCAACTAATATGGAAAACCCACAAAGTTCATATAGGTGGCAATAAAAAAAAGTAAGATGCCTACGACCACGAGGAAACCCACAATTTACAAAGGCCTCATGAAGGATGAATTCAAGTAGAAATTGCAAAGCATTTCAACATGTGTGTAGACAAGATCTGAGTTGTTTAAGATAACTCATACCATGAAATTTTGAGCAACAATTTTTTGAATCTTATCAAAAATGCCCATGGAGTTGATATATATGGTTGTGTAGATTATGACGCAAGTGTTTGATGCCTGTACATAAAAAAAGGTCAGGAATAAGACATTTTGTTGGCAGGGAAATTCCTAGGCAATTGACATCCAGCAAAGATGTGGGCAAATCAGGTAGACAGGTCATGCAAGAAAGAAAGAAGAGGAGAAATTTGCATGCACAAAGACCTTAATAAAAACCGTGATTTCCAAGGATGATTACTTATCGCAGAAAAACTTCCAGGTAAACGAGGCGTGAATATATCAACAACATAGTAATTAACATATTTGGCGGTGTTATTTCATGAAGGCATGCAAGTGGACACTTGAAGTTGAGTTTTTGTACATACGATTTTACATGCATCCAGGGTATATTTGGAGCCTTGACTTGATGGTGCATGAAAAATGTGTTGTTTTGTCATATTACTAGCGGATTCAAACTAGATATGTTGGTGACGTGTACATCACATAAAGGTATGACAAAGGAAAATTATGCATAAACATGGTGCACTGCTTGTTGATATTTTGATGTAACTATGTAAGATATTATTTTGTATTTGTATTGGTCAAACCTCGAGAAGGTTATTGTAATATTATTGTATAAATTGGCTCAAAATAAATTATCATTTTATTTTTATCCTTATTTGTAAAATTCAAAATGGCCCCTCTTAGGGTTGTGTCTTTTCTAGAGTAAAGTTACGTGTATAAATAGAGGTCGAGTTCCTCTCATTTGTATACACACACAACTCACCTTCCCTTGTGTATTTGGAGCATAACAAAGGAGGTCTAGTGCAAGTGGTCTTGGTTTCTTGGTCTTTGGTATCTTAGTCTTGGTATATTTGTGGAGAGATATAACGTGGCATTGTAGTGGTTGAAGGAATCTATATTGAATAATTGGTTGCTAGGTTTTCTCCCCCACGAGGGTTTCCTAGGATATATCTTGTGTTATGTGATTGTTTATCTTTTAGTGATCCTATTACATGCAATTGTTAATGAATGTTAAAGAAGATAACTGTAACTTCTAAGTTAGGATTGTGGGGATATGCATCCAAATAACTCCCCACAATCATTTTTCATATGAAAAATAATTGTTTTCCCAGGGAGCTTTAAATCCTTTATATCAAATGTGCAAAACCTGAGATGATGGGATGAACCATAATGCATAAATTTTGAGGCTTGGATTACTTTAGTTCAACGGAGCCACTCAACTCTTTTAAACTACAACCCTTGACTACTGGAGGCCAAATCATTTTTTTTCATTTTGTGAAGGTATTTTAGTGGGCAAAACATATGATTATTACCAGGTGGGTTTCATGGGATGTGGAAGATAGTTGTAGTCTTATCATAATTTCCCCTAGAATGGCTCACTATATTTGACTCTAACACAACTTCACTTGCTATCTTTGATGGATCTCATCACCATCCATTAAGAGCTTTTTGGAAGGCCCATTTACAGTTTCAGTGAAAGTTTGCTAGAGTCATAGGAGCATGATTTTTTTATTTGAAATGGATCATTATATAATTTGGCATTTACTTTGGTACTTTTTGGGTGGAAAAAATGGAGATGTTGGCTTGTAGGGACCATTTTGGGGGTAGCTGTGGTGATTTGTTAATGTGTGAGTAATGATCTGATATTGCACAATCTTGCTTGGCCTTCGATGCCAACCAAGGTACTCTATGATATTCCCAAATTCAAGGGACGACTAGGTGAATAATCGACCAACCACATAATGAAATTTCATTTATGGTGCTCAGATAACAACATCCTAGATGATATTATATGCTTTAGGTTATTCTAATTCACCCTCAAGGGGGCCTCCCCTAAATAGTACATTAATGAAGTAGTTGAGACCCGCTCCACTTTTGATTCCATAGCTAAAGCTTTCTTCACCTTCCTCAAATTACTAGTTTGTCATTATAGAGGATTATAAATTCTTACTTACTTTCAGTAGATCACGTCCACTCACATTGTATATCACATCCATGAGTGGTGCCAAAGGCGCAGCTCATGAAAGATTGAAATCAAAGACACAATCCTCTTGGATTTTTTTTTAAATCTCTCCTCCCCTTGATCACCAAATATGTCAGCTCCACTATGCCTCAAACAAAATATGAGGCCATTTTGAAAGCACAACACTTTGACCTGATCTATTCCTAGTTAGGGTATCTATATACAATCATTCCTAATTCCCCTTGACATTATCCTTTTGAGTGAAATACCCCCAATGCATCTCATGTTTTTGATTGTATTATTAGGTCTTTAGTGCAAACCCCCAACTACTACAGTCACATGAACTTCTCCCCTACTACCATCCACTATGGTAACCACTATGACAGAGCTAACACTTTCCAAGGTGGAGCTAGTACTTCGTACGAACAACCAACATATGGGCATTGCAATATTATTTACTTCCACCCCAACGTTCCTTATGATGGGCAAATCCCCCTCCATTAGGTACCTATATGTCCTACTCAGGGACTTATGTTCCTAGAAATGTGCATAGCCATTCGTGCAATGGTCAAGCTTATAACATAGGCACATCCTCATCGTATGAGGCAAACAATTATTATGGTGACCCACCACATCAGAACCCTTATTACCCATTTCTTGTTCATTTGTCGGGAAATGCACCTTCACATCCCTCCTTGCCTCCTCTTGGCATTGACTTTGTCCAACTTTCTCCTGCTTAAAAAATCAAAATTTTAGAACAACTGAGAAGGATCAACTCCCTAAATCTAAGGTAAAGAAGAAGGGGAAGAAAAAATTCCATAGCCAACCTCAAGGGACAGGGGGAAATGCCCCCAACCTAACCAATAATGCTAGGGGAAACCTTAACACCACAAACTATAATCAAAATTCTAACCCCAACAACCAACCTAGGTAAGGATAAGAAAACCAGCTCATGATGACCTTTCCATGCGCACTTTGTAGTAAGTATGTGCATTACACTCATCACCACCCCCGAATAGTGATGAAGGAACTACTAGACAATATGGGTACTACTCTCCCACAAGGGACTAATACTCCACAACCATAGTTCCCTAACCCATCACAACCAACAATGTTGCAAAATCCGTTCTCTCAAAAAGGAGTAGTCACTACCCAACAACTCCACCCAACTATCAAGCTCTTATTAACCTACAAATCCTACCCAACTAGGAGATCCTTCCTATAAGAAAATCTACATGAAATCCATAGATACCCACCTTCAAACTCACAATTGATAGTATGGTGTGTCCCCTAATCTGAATCAGATTGAGTGTAATGATTCCCAACCCTCAATTATCTGTTCCTTATAGATTCCACATCCTATTAGTAGCCATACACCACATGTATTAAAGGTGCCTCTATGTCACATTGCTGATAAGCTAAATGTTGGGGCCACTCAGAGTTATAGTATTGTGGATGATTTGTCTAAATCACCTTGTTCTATGTCCTCACTAAAGGTCCTCCAAACCTTCCCTTCTTAAAATAAGGCTTTATTATTATTATCTCTCAATGCCATTGACCCATAAAATTCACACTTAATGACCTTTGACTTGGACAAATTTGAGCCAAGACTTCGAATCATCAATTGGATTTCAAATCTTGGTCATGATTAAAAACACCATCATCCATTGATGGATTATCGATAAAGGTGCATATACTTGTATCATGTCCACCATAGTCCAGTGAAAGTTAGGCTCCCTCGAGCTCACACCATCCACCATCACCCTAAGGGATTATGATGGTCATTCTTCCCATCCCAAAGGGATTTTTCAAAATATCCCTATCAAGTTAGGGGAGGAGATGGTATTGATTGATATCAAATTTTTAGATGCTCCATTTGGATACACTATTCTTCTTGGAGTAGTTATATGTACACCATGGTGGTAGTTATTTCCTTAGTCTTCTATATAATGATGTTCCCCCACAGGGGGATGATCATTACTTTAGACTAGTTTACATATTATGAGCCTTGGATATCCACCAATATAGATAATGTATTACCCCTCATTGGGGGTAGTTAGTAAGCCCCATATTACACTAAGATAGGCCTTGATATTTTCAAAGACTCCTCACTACTTAGAGCATACCAAGGTGCACCACCCCGAGTTCCCATTGTTGGATGTGATCCCATGTGCACTATCACATCCTTGGATGAGGTACCATCTACAACATCATCCATGTCAAGTGCATTATCACCCAACACCTTATCCTCCTCATTAGGGATGACCATTCTATACCCTATCTATGGAATCCCATTATTCAGATTCCCTTCTTCTTCCCACCACCTAACATAATTGTAACTTTCAAAATGTCCATAGTAGATCTGCTTGGGATCACCCTAGGGATCCCTGTGTGGTACCTTCCCTCCCCATACCTCGAACCTTCCTTGAAACTAACAACCCACTTGATCCTCAACCCTATATAACCTTCAAGTCTCCCACCATAGGTGACCCTAGAGCCAACTCTCACACCAATAATTCCAATTAAGCTACATGTTGGAAAGGTATCAAGAGAAAGAACAAGAAACTTGAAGGCATCACTACCCTTGGACTTATCATTTCCACCTAGACCACCGCTTGTGTTCATATTCCACCTCTTTTTTCCCTTTGCGACATCAACAGCCATGCCAATAACCTTTTCCATATGCTCCCAGAGTTAAGGATTCTTCTACACTCACCTACGATGGTCCCACTTTTACCGATCCCATTAGTTGGGGGCACCCTCTTAGATCCCTTGAAGGAACCTGCCAAGATACATAATACAATGTTACATGCCAATCACCCTTGTGGCTTATGCCAAACATTTTCCCATTACACCCACAATATTTGGAACTCTTGCATTTTCATACTACCCTTGATGTTATTTGACAACTTTTTGTATTAGCTAGTCCCCAAGATGATCTTAGTTAGCATGTGTTTCCCTCACTATTCACATATACCATCAATTCCACCACTATATATTACATATATAAATCCATAGGTTCTATGCCCAATGATGACTATTCATTGGCCTCAACCATCAACATTTTCCCACCCCATTTTGGTGAGCCAACAAATTGAACATGGTTGGAGCCTCACTTTGTTTGTGTGGTCTCCATGTCAATAGGATTTCCTCATATGAGTATCCTATCACATACATATGGAGTAGATAGTAGCTAGAACACTCACACACTATCAATAGTATCACATGATACCCCCAACTCTAGTGCCCACATCTCCATTCCGATGAAGATATTCTAGAAGCCATGGCTACTCCTGACTACCCTTGGGATGATATGCATCATTGTTACTTCTTTATCCCTCGAGACACATTCACCATTTCCACCTCTTCCAACTAGTAATACTATTGAGACTAAGGATTTTATCCTCCATGGTCATATAGATTGGTTAAGAAATTCCATACCTACTCTGAACACCTTTGACAAAGGAAACAAAGCCAATATTTCACCCACTATCAAAGTGGATATTTCTATTACAAAAGGCATTATCAAAAGCATACTTCTTAGCATTACTTTCTTTCCCAAGGAGTTTTAAGCTTACAATGAACTTTTCTAGGATTTCCACAATGTGTTTGCTTAGTCATACTCAGAAATGCTCAGACTAGATCCAACTCTAGTCAAGCATCATATCAACACATGACTAGATGCATCCCTTGTTTGATACAAACAATGGCCTTTCCATCTCGCCAAAGTGTCAAGCATTAAAGTAGAAATAGATAATGTATGCAAAGTCAAATTTATCCTTCTAATCACATATAACTCATGGGTATAAAATCCACTCCTTGTGAACAAAAAGTAGGACACCATCCACATATGTACTAATTTTCATGTTCTAAACTAGACTTGTCCCAATGATAATTTTCTTACCCCTTTCATCTACCAAGTCATCAATGAGTGTTCTAGGCATGAGGTCATCTCCTTCATGAATGGGTTCTTAGTGCACGCATAGATTCAGATCCACCAACAAGATTGATTTAAAATGCCTTTCATCACCCCTTGGAGGACTTTCACTTATCGTGTTATGCCTTTTGGACTTGAGAATGTTGGAGCTACCTTCCAATGTGCCATGTCCTAGGTTTTCCATGACTTGTTCACATCATGTTGGATTGACTTGATGACCTCATGGATTGCTCTAAGAAATGGTCACATCACTTGAAAGACCTTTGTGCTGTATTTCTGTGATGCCAATAGTACAACATTCGCTTGAACCCTCTGAAGTGTGTTTTCTGTGTTACAACTAGATGCCTCTTAGGATTCATTATCTCCAAGCAATTGATCATTGAGGATCCATTAAAGTTCAAGCCATCATTGAAGTCCCCCTTACACATACTACATCAATTACAAATCTTTCAAGCCTAAGGCCAACTTCTTACGTAGGTTTATTCTTGATTATGTTACACGTGCCCATGAGTTTTTGCACCTCTTCAATCAAGAAATTAAAAATTTCAGATGGGATGAACACTCCTAGTAGTCATTTGATGGATTAAAACATGCACTCGCATCAACACCTTGACTTTGATAAGTATTCTCCTCGATTTTAATGACTACATCGATCCATGGCTTAACATTCGATTGGTCCATGATCTCTATTTAAAGAGCATGAAGGGTCATTTGTCGATTGTGAGAAACTCTCTTGTAAATCTCTCTGTAATATTTTTCTTTTGCATTCAAGTGACCAGATAGATGTTTCCCCATAAGAATTTTATTAGAACAAGGTAAATTCATGAAGGTGGGTAACACTTTTGTGACAATCAGGTCTCCAAAATTCCGAAAGATCTTTTTTTTGGTCGAGTTAATGTTTTTTTCGGCTGAAATATGTTTTGGTCGAACCTTTGAATGTTAAATTGAATGGTACCATGACGATGCCCTCGATTTTTGTGTACAATTTTAGCCGGACGAAATTGTTTCATCCGATAACATCTTTCGGCTGAAAGCACTTTTCGACTGAAAGAACCTTTCGGCTGAAAAAAGGTTTATATATTACCCGCACATTGCGACTGTTATAGTTTTTTTCAAGTTGTTGGTTAGTTGATACCGTGTGGTGTTGGTGATAGCGCTAGGTGATAGTGTTGCACGTCGTTGCTGAGGGTGGGCAGACGGGCGGTTGGGTGGACATTGGAGCTGCAAGTGGGCGGGTGTTGGAGCTGTGGGCATTCGGTCCAGGTAAATTTATGTCTTCTATCAAAATAGTTTCGACACAATAATTTAACAGTAATTTGCTTGAGGCATTGTCGGTAAGGTTTAGTGGTAAATTTTTAGTTTTGTCTTGGGGTGGGGGTGTCTCAGTATTTACAGTGTTAAATTTTTGTTCATCATTATCCAATTCATTAATTTTTATCTAGTCAATATAGCATTGAGCAAACATGCAAAAGAGTATACCAAAATTCCACTTTCTAATCTATAGCTGCTCCACTTGCGAGAAGAGTATCCCAGAATGTTACCATATGTACGTCGTCCACACTCTGTTGAATGCAATTCATTCAAAAACTTGTCCATAAGATAACTACCAATTCCCCACTTCACCCAAACCATGATGAGAAGTTATCCTTGGGAAAGGTCCATGATATTCCAAAACTTCACCACTACATTATGCTTTGTAACCAAGGTGGTAGAAAATTCAAATCCCATGCAATGCATACTATGCTAATGACTTATCA
>JASDQU010010453.1:66364-88176 GCA_032191745.1 Picea mariana | reverse complement strand
ATGGATATAGCCTTCATCGGAGAAAAAGACCAGTTTGTAGTGATCTACCTAGACGACATCACGGTCTTATCCAGGTCTGATAAAGAGCATTGCTGTCACTTAAGGAAGGTTTTCTCGAAGTGTCGAAGATTCAGTCTTTTCCTAAATCCCAAGAAGTCCTTGTTTGCTATGATGGAGGGCAAGATGCTAGGCCATATAGTATCGGCGGAGGGAGTAAGGATTGATCCCAACAGAGTGGAGGCGATTCAAGCCCTATCACTTCTCAGGTCTAAAAAAGAGGTCCAGGCATTTCTAGGAAAGATTAACTTCCTAAGGAGATTTGTCTCAAATTTTTCCGAGCTAGTAAAGCACATCACGACCATGCTCAGGAAGGGAAACGAAGTGAGATGGACCGCTGAGCCCCGGGAATCTTTTGACCAAATAAAGAAGGAATTGATTGAGGCGCCTGTGCTAATCAGTCCTGATTATTCCAAGGATTTCCTGATCTTTTCTTTTGCTTCCTGTGATACCGTGGTGGCGGTCTTACTGCAGAGAAATGAAGAAGGGTGTAAGTAGCCCATCGCCTTCTTCAGCAGGGCGTTAAGAGACACAGAGAGAAGGTATGAAATCATGGAGAAANGCTCTTAAAGCTTTCAGAGTCTATGTCTTGCATTCAAAAGTAACAACATATGTTCCTTCAGCTTTTGTGAAGGACATCCTTGTGCAACCCGACGTATATGGGAAAAGAGGCTGATGGATCGCAAAAATTCTGGAATTTGACTTGGAGATAAAACCCACCAAGTTGGTTAAGGGGCAAGGTTTATCCAAGCTACTAGTTGAATCTAACTACGAAGCCTTGGGAGTTAGTTTCATCAATACTCACCCAGGATCTCAGCAAGCTGTATCGCCCAGCCCACATTCTCAAGATGGCTTATCACTGGCAGAATGTGCCTGGTATCGTGACATTCTATATTTTCTACAGGAGTTGAAGCCGCCGGATGGAATGGGAAAAGGCAAAGCGAGGGCTTTAAAGCTCAAGGTGGTCAGGTATTGCCTCATCGACCAAATCCTATACTGGAGAGACCCTCTAGGGGTATTTCTGAGATGCCTGGACCCACAGAAGGCCCAGAAGATTATGTTTGATTTTCATAGCGGCCTTTGTGGAGGTCATCATTTCTGGAAAACCACGGCTCACAAGATACTCTAAGCTGGGTATTACTGGCCCACCTTATTCCCTGATGTTTGCAGGGAGATCAGAGCTTGCATCAAATGCCAAAGGTTCTCAGGAAGACAGCAGCTCAAATCGCTGCCATTAAAACCCATAGTAGCTTTGGCACCTTTTCAGCAGTGGGGGTTGGACTTCATCGGAGAAATTCATCCTCCCTCGAGTGGTCAGCACAGATGGATCCTGACTGCAACCGATTATTTCACCAAGTGGATAGAAGCTATCCCCACCAGAAGCGCATCACACAAAGTAATTATCAGCTTCCTGGAGGATATCATAGCCCGATTTGGCTGTCCCAGCAGGATCGTCACCGATAATGCTACTTCTTTCAAATCTGAACCTCTAATTAAGTTCTGTGAGCATTTCCAGATCTCGCTAATTCACTCCACCCCCTACTATCCCCAGGGAAATGGTTTAGCGGAATCCTCTAACAAAAGCCTGATAAAGATCATTAAAAGATTGTTAGAGGATAACAAAAGAGCCTGGGATTCAAAGTTGAAATTTTCTCTGTGGGTTGATCGTGTCACCATGAAGAAGTCTCTGGGCACTTCACCGTTTCAACTAGTCTATGGAGCAGAGGCGGTTTTCCCTACTCATCTCACCTTACCGGTGGCAAAGTTCTTTCAGGAATATGAGGGAGAGCTAGATCATATGATCAGAAGAATTCATCAGATAGTGGAAGCACAGCAGATCAAAGAACAAGTGAGGAATGCAGCTTATAGTCATCAACAGAAGATTAAACAGGCTTTTGACAGGAAGGTCAGAAAAAAGGAGTTCGAGATCGGGGATTTGGTATTTAAATGGGACGCACCCAGACAAGATAAAGGCAAGCACAGCAAGTTCGACGCCCTCTGGATCGGCCCCTTCAAAATCTCCGATATTTTCTCCAACAACACATACGGGTTGCAGGATCTGGAAAATGAAGAGGTTTTCAATAGCCCAGTGAATGGGCATTTTCTGAAAAAGTGTATTATTTGAGCCTTAAGCAGCTCCTCTGTTTGTACATATTTTCCTGTTTTCTTGTTTTATTTCCTTTTTTCATGTTTTCCGGCTTAATAAGTGACTCCATAACCCAATAGCAAGGCACTGAAGCTGCAGAAGGAGTTCTTAGAGCATTGCAGGGATGAATCTATCCCCCATGGAGCCTAATGTTGGCGATAATTCTTGTCTTGGGCTCGAGAGCATTCGGGTTTGCAAGTTACATGGGAAGCACCCGAGCACAACATGGATAAATCTCATTTTTTGACTTCCAATCAAGTGAGCGGGCAAAGTATGATGTCAACGCCCAGGATCCATGTATAGAGCAGATCAACGATCGACGGGTAATCGCGGTTAGCAGAGTTGCACCAGGATTAGCGCAATGGATAGTGCTTATATATCATTCAAAAAATATCTCAGCTGTCCATCCCGGAGGAGTACGTGGCGCACGATTGGGCTCCATCGCCTCCTCGCCCTTCATAACTTTGAAGAACGAGGACCAACTTCCTCCCACCACGAGACGCGAAGTAGAGCCATCTCGACGCCTCGCTCATCGTAACTCCAACACGCAAAAAGAAACTNTAAGGGATGCATGGCACCAGAATGAGCCATCTCAGCATATCGCTCATTGCGATTTCGATAGGCAAGGTTATCCCTTTCATATTCACGAACGTCGAAAGCATAGAGGCTGGGGCCTGCGACGCCATGAAGCATTTTCAGCCATCCATCAAAGAGGGACACGTTGTGCGCGATTGGGCTCCATCGCCTCCTCGCCCCTCGCAACTTTGAAGAACGAGGACCAACCTCCTCCCAACTACGAGACGTGAAGCACCGGAAGCATTCAGGACTCGAGCCCACAAGTATCGCCGAAAAAGATCTCAGTCGTCTATCCCGCATGGACACGTGGTGCGAGATTAGGCCCTGTCGCCTCTTCACGCATATTGACTTTGAAGAGTAAGGACTGTCTCCTTCCCATCCATGAGACGCGAAGTGTCGAAGCTCCTAAGCATATCGTCTCGGACACTCCCTGAGGAAGCAGTTAATGAAAATCAAGCGGGTGGTTGAAACCTCCTTTCAGTCATTAAGTAAGGGGAATGGAGGGTCTGGCAAACCGTCTGCCTGGGGAGGTCCTGTGTATCGATTTTCTCAAAGGAGCCATGCCGAAGTCTTCAGCTTGACAGAGAAGTCTGCACACGCTATCCGAACACTTATTAGCTCAGCTACCCTCCTTACAGGAGACATGCCTGGTTAAGGTGGCATTTAAAGATAGACATTGGTACGAGTTTGACTGAAGGGACACCAAGCTTCGGGTGACTGAGGCACACTTCTGTGGGGAGAATTTTCCTAAGTATATAAACTCAGTCTTTGTATTTTGTAAGCATCGATGGTTGAGCAGAGCTCCCTACTGTAATGTTTTGACAGCTATTCTAGCTTTCAACTTATGCATCTGTATATGAGATTTCTTGTTTTATGACAGACAGTTCTTCTTACTCCATCTAATTCTCGTCTCATGCTAAGAGAGTTTGTGATTGACTGAGTCGTGCGAGTTACTGCGGTTATGTTATGATAAAATATTTATTGTTGCATTGCTGCATTCTCTGGCTTTGCGTTTGAATGTAAGATGATATCGCATTTAAACGTCTTCTTCCTAAGTCTGTTAGAAACCTGCTGTTTATAATAGACCTCTGCTTTTCTCTTGTACAAGTCTTCCACCTGTTCACCCTTTACTACAGCTCACTGTCTGAAGTTTACGCAAGACCTCACTTTCTCATGCATACCTGGCCTAGTTTCAGAGTTGGAACGCTATTGTTTTGAGTTTCCCACCATTCAGTCACCCATCTATGAACAACCGTGACATAAAATTGACGGGTGTCGGGCTCTGCTCCTGTTAGCAATCCAGGAGTGAATTCCATCGCCAATAGGTTCCACGATCTTTCCTTTCATGATATCCAACACTTTATTCTTGGCAAGGATGAGGTCACTCCTTGTCTTCCATGCTGTGAAGTTAGAAACCCCTTCTAACTTGTTTTCTGACTTCATAGAGTAAGTCATGACTGCTTGACTTGGTCAACCTTTGACTTTGACAAAAAGCTCAAACTTGGCATCTTAGCTTGTTGAGAGTACCAAGAGGTGTGTTGGGTTAGGGTGCACTAGGCTATCCAAAAATTAGGTCAATCTCTTCACTTAAGGTGCCTCAACAAGAGGGTTAGGGTTTCGTTGCTGCAACAAAAACTGACTGCAACTGCAACTGTAACTGAGAAAATCCTCCCAATCTATCTTCCAGTGGTTAGACTGTATGAAGATAGTGTGGGCCCATAACCTATTAGAAATAATAGGTGTTCTCATTTAACCATAAACAATATAGCAATATTGTCACCCAACCATAAGCCAAAGCCACCCTCGAGCACCTTAACCTTGACAGAGAATAGTTCCGAAAGAAAAATATAGGCCTAATAGCCAATCAATGTAGCGTACCTCTCTCCAGAGCTAGCACACAAGGAAGAAAGTCCAAACCATAACCAATAGAAGGTCCAAGCCTAAACCGAGAATACATGTTGCAGTAGTTGCAGCTGCAGCTACTATCCAGACTTGCGCACTTACCCAGTTTCTACAATGCGCACTCTTACATTTCTGCAATTGTGAGTTGTGTGTATCAAATGAGATTTAGCGTCCTGTATTTATACTACTTCTCCTTAGTTGTCTGGGCCAACTTCTCATTCTGGAGGCTAAAAACTCAATATTAAATATTTCCTTTAGCTGACTTGTCTTCTAGGGTTATGTCCAAAGCTTTAGGGTTTCTTCTTGCTTCCCGAAATATTCTATTCTTATCAGGGTTATGCGTGGAGGTTAATACCTCCCGCAACTACCATAATATCAACACCCCTAGTGTTTGTGCACTAGTGGGTGTATGAGATCCCTTGCTATATTGTTCAAGAGTCAGACATGCATGTAACCCTAATTGTAATGTAAAGGGTACAGGTCGGCCCCACCTTAATGTAATTGATAATTAATGTAAAAGATAATTAATTTGGTTAATATTAATTATATTGTAAGTTAGAGAGGTCGGCCTGTTGTGCCAATAGACACTTTTGTTGACAGGGCAAGTCTAATATAAGTAAAGGTAGATTCCCCATTGAGGAATCATATCTTTTGTGTGAGTTTGGAAATTTAAGAAAGTACATCTACTTGTGAAAAGTGTGCACCTCTCTTGGGCGCTAGTCTTCTAGGGTTTACAAGCACCCTCTTGTGTGCTAGGTTTTCTTGGTGGTGAAGGTATTTCTTTTGAAGAATATAGCAAATGATTTGGCTGGGTTTTCTTCCCTTGTTGAGAAGGGTTTCCCAGGATACTTCTTGTGTTCTTGTGCATGGTGTTTCTTCTTGTGATCTTGATTGCTGCAACATTATTGGTTATGGTTAAGTTAAATGCTAAAATGGAATGAACTTCATGCTTAACCTTGTTTATTGAAAAATCAACAAACTAGTCCTACTAACCATTGAATCTTCATTGAAACTATTATTGAGACAAGCCGTGAGATGGAAGGAACTTACCTGTTGTAAATAACCCATATTACTTGTAACCCGGTGACTTGAGGAACATAGCCATACCTTGATCATTAAGGGACAACTCTCCACCCAAAAATAGACCTTGCTACTTTAATCCTTAGTAGCAAGTCACCCTCAAGCCCTCAATCTACTACCTTGCCAACGAATCCTTAGCCTTTCCCTCTCTATAGCTTCATCCAAAGAGAGATGTGCAAAGAGAGATGTCTCTTTTCTCTTTCATTTCCTCCTTACATAGAATCCCACAACTCCATACCGAGGATCCACTTGAATTATTTATTATATCTTTAGGTTTTTTCATAGATTGTCATTAATTATTTTACCATTATTTAATAATAACAAGATGGCGATGATCCCCTTCGAATAATTATTACCGTTATTATTTAATAATAATATCGAGGATCCTTTTTAGGATAATGATTATACTCCTTTATTATTATTAATGTGGGGCATGATAAAAGTCAATTTTTTATTTTATGAAGTTTTAGATTTTGGAAACATTTACTTGCAAAGTGGGTTTTTTCTAGGGCCAACCCCAATGTTGGATGGAAGTGGGATGCTGAGACTTGGTCAAGCCTGGACACCCCATGAGATAGTTTTATTTCCCCACAAATAGCTCGCACCCTCAACCCCTCCCCATGAGGTTTGAACCTCTAACCTGATGGGGACTAAACCCCACACAAACCAATTAATCTACACCTCATAGGTTCAAAAGAATGTTATCTATGAAAAAATTGAAACCCAACTAATATGGAAAACCCACAAAGTTCATATAGGTGGCAATAAGAAAAAGTAAGATGCCTACGACCACGAGGAAACCCACAATTTACAAAGGCCTCATGAAGGATGAATTCAAGTAGAAATTGCAAAGCATTTCAACATGTGTGTAGACAAGATCTGAGTTGTTTAAGATAACTTAGACCATGAAATTTTGAGCAACAATTTTTTGAATCTTATCAAAAATTCCCACGGAGTTGATATATATGGTTGTGTAGATTATGACACAAGTGTTTGATGCCTGTGCAGAAAAAAAGGTCAGGAAGAAGACATTTTGTTGGCAGGGAAATTCCTAGGCAATTGACATCTAGCAAAGAAGTGGGCAAATCAGGTAGACAGGTCATGCGAGAAAGAAAGAAGAGGAGAAATTTGCATGCACAAAGACCTTAATAAAAAACGTGATTTCCAAGAATGATTACTCATCACAGAAAAACTTCCAAGTAAAGGAGGTGTGAATATATCAACAACATAGTAATTAACATATTTGGCGGTGTTATTTCATGAAGGCATGCAAGTGGAGACTTGAAGTTGAGTTTCTGTACATACGATTTTACATGCATCCAGGGTATATTTGGAGCCTTGACTTGATGGGGCGTGAAAAATGTGTTGTTTTGTCATATTACTAGCGGATTCAAACTAGATATGTTGGTGACGTGTACATCACATAAAGGTGTGGCAAAGGAAAATTATGCATAAACATGGTGCACTGCTTGTTGATATTTTGATGTAACTATGTAAGATATTATTTTGTATTTGTATTGGTCAAATCTCGAGAAGGTTATTGTAATATTATTGTATAAATTGGCTCAAAATAAATTATCATTTTATTTTTATCCTTATTGTAAAAGTCAAAATGGCCCCTCTTAGGGTTGTGTCTTTTCTGGAGTAAAGTTAGGTGTATAAATAGAGGTCGAGTTTCTCTCATTTGTATACACACACAACTCACCTTCTCTTGTGTATTTGGAGCATAGCAAAGGAGGTCTAGTGCAAGTGGTCTTGGTTTCTTGGTCTTTGGTATATTTGTGGAGAGCTATAACGTGGAATTGTACTGGTTGAAGGAATCTATACTAAAGAATTGGTTGCTAATTTTTCTCCCCCAAGAGGGTTTCCCAGGATATATCTTGTGTTATGTGATTGTTTATCTTTCAGTGATCCTATTACATGAAATTGTTAATGAATGCTAAAGAAGATAACTGTAACTTCTAAGTTAGGATTGTGGGGATATGCATCCAAATAACTCCCCACAATCATTTTTCATATGAAAAATAGTTGTTTTCCTAGGGAGCTTTAAATCCTTTATATCAAATGTGCAAAACCTGAGATTATGGGATGAACCATAATGCATAAATGTTGAGGCTTGAATTACTTTAGTTCAATGGAGCCACTCAACTCTTTTAAACTACAATCCTTGACTACTGGAGGCCAAATCATTTTTTTTCATTTTGTGAAGGTATTTTAGTGGGCAAAACATATGATTATTACCAGGTGGGTTTCATGGGATGTGGAAGATAGTTGTAGTCTTATCATAATTTCCCCTAGAATGCCTCACTATATTTGACTCTAACACAACTTCACTTGCTATCTTTGATGGATCTCATCACCATCCATTAAGAGATTTTTGGAAGGCCCATTTACAGTTTCAGTGAAAGTTTGCTAGAGTCATAGGAGCGTGATTTTTTTATTTGAAATGGATCATTATATAATTTGGCATTTACTTTGGTACTTTTCGGGTGGAAAAAATGGAGATGTTGGCTTGTAGGGACCGTTTTGGGGGTATTTGTGGTGATTTGTTAATGTGTGAGTAATGATCCGATATTGCACAATCTTGCTTGGCCTTCGATGCCAACCAAGGTACTCTATGATATTCCCAAATTCAAGGGACGACTAGGTGAATAATTGACCAACCACATAATGAAATTTCATTTATGGTGCTCAGATAACAACATCCTAGACGATATTATATGCTTTAGGTTATTCTAATTCACCCTCAAGGGGGCCTCCCCTAAATAGTACATTAATGAAGTAGTTGAGACCCACTCTACTTTTGATTCCATAGTTAAAGCTTTCTTCACCTTCCTCAAATTACTAGTTTGTCATTATAGAGGATTATAAATTCTTACTTACTTTCAGTAGATCACGTCCACTCACATTGTATATCACATCCATGAGTGGTGCCAAAGGCGTAGCTCATGAAAGATTGAAATCAAAGACACAATCCTCTTGGATTTTTTTTTAAATCTCTCCTCCCCTTGATCACCAAATATGTCAGCTCCACCATGCCTCAAACAAAATATGAGGCCATTTTGAAAGCACAACACTTTGACCTGATCTATTCCTAGTTAGGGTATCTATATACAATCATTCCTAATTCCCCTTGACGTTATCCTTTTGAGTGAAATACCCCCAATGCATCTCATGTTTTTGATGGTGTTATTAGGTCTTTGGTGCAAACCCCCAACTACTACAGTCACATGAACTTCTCCCCTAGTACCATCCACTATGGTAACCACTATGACAGAGCTAACACTTTCCAAGGTGGAGCTAGTACTTTGTACGAACAACCAACATATGGGCATTGCAATATTATTTACTTCCACCCCAACGCTCCTTATGATGGGCATATCCCCCTCCATTAGGTACCTATATGTCCTACTCAGGGACTTATGTTCCCAGAAATGTGCATAGCCATTCGTGCAATGGTCAAGCTTATAACATAGGCACATCCTCATCGTATGAGACAAACAATTATTATGGTGGCCCACCACATCAGAACCCTTATTACCCATTTCTTGTTCATTTGTCAGGAAATGCACCTTCACACCCCTCCTTGCCTCCTCTTGGCATTGACTTTGTCCAACTTTCTCCTGCTTAAAAAATCAAAATTTTAAAACAATTGAGAACGATCAACTCCCTAAATCCAAGGGAAAGAAGAAGGGGAAGAAAAAATTCCATAGCCAACCTCAAGGGACAGGGGGCAATGCCCCCAACCCAACCAATAATGCTAGGGGAAACCTTAGCACCACAAACTATAATCAAAATTCTAAGCCCAACAACCAACCTAGGTAAGGATAAGAAAACCATCTCATGATGACCTTTCCATGCACACTTTGTAGTAAGTATGTGCATTACACTCATCACCACCCCCCGAATAACAATGAAGGAACTACTAGCCAATATAGGTACTACTCCCCCACAAGGGACTGATACTCCACAACCATAGTTCCCTGACCCATCACAACCAACAATGTTGAAAAATCCCTTCTCTCAACAAGGAGTAGTCACTACCCAACAACTCCACCCAACTATCAAGCTCTTATTAACCTACAAATCCTACCCAACTAGGAGATCCTTCCTATAAGAACATCTACATGAAATCCATAGATGCCCACCTTCAAACTCACAATTGATAGTATGGCGTGTCCCCTAATCTTAATCAGATTGAGTGTAATGATTCCCAACCCTTAATTATCTGTTCCTTATAGATTTCACATCCTATTAGCAGCCATACACCACATGTATTAAAGGTTCCTCTATGTCACATTGCTGATAAGCTACATGTTGGGGCCACTCAGAGTTATAGTATTGTGGATGATTTGTCTAAATCACCTTGTTCTATGTCCTCACTAAAGGTCCTCCAAACCTACCCTTCTTAAAATAAGGCTTTATTATTATTATCTCTCAATGCCATTGACCCATACAATTCACACTTAATGACCTTTGACTTGGACAACTTTGAGCCAAGACTTCGAGTCATCAGTTGGATTTCAAATCTTGGTCATGATTAAAAACACCATCATCCATTGATGGATTGTCGATAAAGGTGCATATACTTGTATCATGTACACCATAGTCTAGTGAAAGTTAGGCTCCCTTGAGCTCACACCATCCACCATCACCCTAAGGGATTATGATGGTCATTCTTCCCATCCCAAAGGGATTTTGATGGTCATTCTTCCCATCCCAAAGGGATTTTTCAAAATATCCCTATCCAGTTAGGGAGGGAGATGGTATTGATTGATATCAAAGTTTTAGATGCTCCATTTGGATACACTATTCTTCTTGGAGTAGTTATATGTACACCATGGAGGTAGTTATTTCCTTAGTCTTCTATATAATGATGTTCCCCCACAAGGGGACAATCATTACTTTAGACTAGTTTACATATTATGAGCCTTGGATATCCACCAATATAGATAATGTATTACCCCTCATTGGGGGTAGTTAGCAAGCCCCATATTACACTAAGATAGGCCTTGATATTTTCAAATACTCCTCACTACTTAGGGCATACCAAGGTGCACCACCCCGAGTTCCCATTGTTGGATGTGCTCCCATGTGCACTATCACATCCTTGGATGAGGTACCATCTACAACATCATCCATGTCAAGTGCATTATCACCCAACACCTTATCCTCCTCATTAGGGATGACCATCCTATCCCCTCTCTATGGAATCCCATTATTCAGATTCCCTTCTTCTTCCCACCACCTAACATAATTGTAACTTTCAAAATGACCATAGTAGATCTGCTTGGGATCACCCTAGGGATCCTTGTGTGGTACCTTCCCTCCCCATACCTCAAACCTTCCTTGAAACTAACAACCCACTTGATCCTCAACCCCATATAACCTTCAAGTCTCCCACCATAGGTGACCCTAGAGCCAACTCTCACACCAATAATTCCAATTAAGCTACATGTTGGAAAGGTATCAAGAGAAAGAACAAGAAACCTGAAGGCATCACTACCCCTGGACTTATCATTTCCACCTAGACCACCGCTTGTGTTCATATTCCACCTCTTTGTGCCCTTTGCAACATCAACAACCATGCCAATAACCTTTTCCATATGCTCCCAGAGTTAAGGATTCTTCTACACTCACCTATGATGGTCCCACTTTTACCGATCCCATTAGTTGGGGGAACCCTCTTAGATCCCTTGAAGGAACCTGCCAAGATACATAATACAATGTTACATGCCAATCACCCTTGTGGCTTATGCCAAACATTTTCCCATTACACCCACAATATTTGGAACTCTTTCATTTTCATACTACCCTTGATGTTATTCGACAACTTCTTGTATTAGCTAGTCCCCAAGATGATCTTAGTTAGCATGTGTTTCCTTCACTATTCACATATACCATCAATTCCACCACTATCTATTACATATATAAATCCATAGGTTCTATGCCCAATGATGACTATTCATTGGCCTCAACCATCAACATTTTCCCACCCCATTTTGGTGAGCCAACAACTTGACCATGGTTGGAGGCTCACTTTGTTTGTGTGGTCTCCATGTCAATAGGATTTCCTCATATGAGTATCCTATCACATACATATGGAGTAGATAGTAGCTAGAACACTCACACACTATCAATAGTATCACATGATACTCCCAACTCTAGTGCCCACATCTCCATTCTGATGAAGATATTCTAGAAGCCATGGCTACTCCTGACTACCCTTGGGATGATATGAATCATTGTTACTTCTTTATCCCTCGAGACACATTTTCCATTTCCACCTCTTCCAAATAGTAATACTATTGAGACTAAGGATTTTATCCCCCATGGTCATATAGATTGGTTAAGAAATGCCATACCTACTCTGAACACCTTTGACAAAGGAAACAAAGCCAATATTTCACCCACTATCAAAGTGGATATTTCTATTACAAAAGGCATTATCAAAAGCATACTTATTAGCGTTACTTTATTTCCCAAGGAGTTTTAAGCTTACAATGAACTTTTCTAGGATTTCCACAATGTGTTTGCTTAGTCATACTCAGAAATGCTTAGACTAGATCCAACTCTAGTCAAGCATCATATCAACACATGACTAGATGCATCCCTTGTTTGATACAAACAATGGCCTTTCCATCTCGCCAAAGTGTCAAGCATTAAAGTAGAAATAGATAATGTATGCAAAGTCAAATTTATCCTTCTAATCACATATAACTCATGGGTATAAAATCCACTCCTTGTGAACAAAAAGTAGGACACCATCCACATATGTACTAATTTTCGTGTTCTAAACTAGGCTTGTCCCAACGATAATTTTCTTACCCCTTTCATATACCAAGTCATCAATGAGTGTGCTAGGCATGAGGTCGTCTCCTTCATGAATGGGTTCTTAGTGTATGCACAGATTCAGATCCACCAACAAGATTGATTTAAAATGCCTTTCATCACCCCTTGGAGGACTTTCACTTATCGTGTTATGCCTTTTGGACTTGAGAATGTTGGAGATACCTTCCAATGTGCCATGTCCTAGGTGTTCCATGACTTGTTCACATCATGTTGGATTGACTTGATGACCTCATGGATTGCTCAAAGAAATGGTCACAACACTTGAAATACCTTTGTGCTGTATTTTTGTGATGCCAATAGTACAACATTCGCTTGAACCCTCTAAAGTGTGTTTTCTGTGTTACAACTAGATGCCTCTTAGGATTCATTATCTCCAAGCAATTGATCACTGAGGATCCATTAAAGTTCAAGCCATCATTGAAGTCCCCCTTACACATACTACATCAATTACAAATCTTTCAAGCCTAAGGCCAACTTCTTACGTAGGTTTGTTCTTGATTATGTTACACGTGCCAATGAGTTTTTGCACCTCTTCAATCAAGAAATTAAAACTTTCAGATGGGATGAACACTCCTAGTAGTCATTTGATGGATTAAAACATGCACTCTCATCAACACCTTTACTTTGATAAGTATTCCATCCTTTATGTCTTCACCCGATCTTTGTTGTAGCTAGAGTGTTAGTGTAACAAGGGGAGGATGACTATGAGCATGTCATCTAATATGTTAGTAAGAACCTATTAGAACCACCATTGAAATATAACCATGATGAGAAGTTATCCTTGGGAAAGGTCCATGATATTCAAAAACTTCACCACTACATTATGCTTTGTAACCAAGGTGGTAGAAAATTCAAATCCCATGCAATGCATACTATGCCAATGACTTATCAATAGTTAGTTCACTTGTTGGATGTTATTCTTTAGAAATTTGATCCATAATTTACTACACCCAAAAGAAATAAATCCTCATCTCTCACCGAGTTCCTCACTAACCTCTTGATTGACATTGAAGATCCACCCCTCAATGATACCTTCCTTGATGAACATCTTTTTTTATTTTGTTTGAGGATCCTTGGTACGATGATATATTAATTTATCTTTGCATGCAAAAAATTGTTTTACATCTTTCACGTGATGACTATTAGCACATTCATCACCAAGATCCTCTCTATATCCTCATTGGAGACATCCTTTACCAATGAGGATTTGATACCATCTCGTGTCTGTTCCTAACTCATGCAGAGGTAGAGCATGTTTTAAATGACTTTTGTAGTGGTGCTTGTGGTGGCCATTTATTAGAAATCACTACCACCAAAAAGATTGCATAGGTAAGCTATTTATGGCCCTCCCTATTTCATGATTGCATTCATGCAATTAAGTGGTGCATGGAGTGCCAAATATTCACTTCCAAGTCATGAGCTCCGCCAAATCTACTATACCCTGTTATCATTATGATCCCTTTTGCAAATGGGGAATTAACTTTATAGTGTGTCACCCTACATCCAATGGTGTCCATAAGTACAACATTGTGGCCATTGCTTATTTTACAAAATGAACAACTACTCGCTTATTTTTTAACCACATTGTCACTCACTTCAGTGTCTCGAAATAATTGTTCTATGACCGTGGCACACATTTCAAGAATAAATTCTTCCAACAGTTGGATTTTCATTTAGGTTTTATTCACAAGTTCACCACTCTTTACTGTCCACAGGCTAATGGCTAGGTGGAGGCTATCAACAAAATATTCAAAACCATGTTATAGTGAATAAATAACAAGCATAAATCTATCTGGCACCACAATAGATTTTCATCCTTATGGGCCTATTGAGACATTCATTAAAATTTCCACTGGGTTCATGTTAGGATATTTAGACACTTAGGAGTTAATTAAGATCAATTTGGTCTAATGTGTCGTTAATTAAAATTGTGTTTCTTTAGTATGCATTTGTAGTTAGGTAATATGATGATCACAATATGTTCTCGACATAGAGTGATCTAATGGCTCATATTCGCCTTGATCTTAATGACTACATCGATCCATGGCTTAACACTCGATTGGTCCATGATCTCTATTTAAAGAGCATGAAGGGTCATTTGTCAATTGTGAGAAACTCTCTTGTAAATCTCTCTGTAATATTTTTCTTTTGCATTCAAGTGACCAAATAGATGTTTCCCCACAATAATTTTATTAGAACAAGGTAAATTCATGAAGGTGGGTAACACTTTTGTGAGAATCGGGTCTCCAAAATTCTAAAAGACCTTTTTTTTGGTCAATTTAATGTATTTTTCGGCCGAAATATGTTTTGGTCGAACCTTTGAACGTTAAATCGAATGGTACCGTGATGATGCCCTCGATTTTTGTGTACAATTTTAGCTGGACGAAATTGTTTCATCCGGCAACATCTTTTTGGCTGAAAGCACTTTTCGACCGAAAAAAGGTTTATATATTACCCGCACATCACAACTGTTATAGTTTTTTTCGAGTTGTTGGTTATTTGATACCATGTGGTGTTGGTGATAGTGCTAGGCGATAGTGTTGCACGTCGTTGCTGCGGGCGGTCGAGTGGACGTTGGAGCTGCAAGAAGGTAGGTGTTGGAGCTGCGGACATTTGGTCCAGGTAAATTTATGTCTTCTATCAAAATAGTTTCGACACAATAATTTGCTTGAGGCATTGTCAGTAAGGTTTAGTGGTAAATTTTTATTTTTGTCTCGGGGTGGGAGTGTCTCAGTATTTATAGTGTTAAATTTTTGTTCATTATTATCCAATTCATTAATTTTTATCCAGTCAATATAGCATTGAGCAAAAACGCAAAAGAGTACACCAAAATTCCACTTTCTAATCTATAACTGCTCCACTTGCGAGAAGAGTATCCCAGAATGTTACCATATGTACGTCGTCCACACTCTGTTGAATGCAATTCATTCAAAAACTTGTCCATAAGATAACTACCAATTCCCCACTTCACCCAAACCATGATGAGAAGTTATCCTTGGGAAAGGTCCATGATATTCAAAAACTTCACCACTACATTATGCTTTGTAACCCAGGTGGTAGAAAATTCAAATCCCATGCAATGCATACTATGCCAATGACTTATCAATAGTTAGTTCACTTGTTGGATATTATTCTTTAGAAATTTGATCCAGAATTTACTACACCCAAAAGAAATAAATCCTCATCTCTTACCGAGTTCCTCACTAACCTCTTGATTGACATTGAAGATCCACCCCTCAATGATACCTTCCTTGTTGAACATCTTTTTTTATTTTGTTTGAGGATCCTTGGTACGATGATATATTAATTTATCTTTGCATGATATATAATTGCATAGGTAAGCTATTTATGGCCCTCCCTATTTCATGATTGCATTCATGCAATTAAGTGGTGCATGGAGTGCCAAATATTCACTTCCAAGTCATGAGCTCCGCCAACTCTACTATGCCCTGTTATCATTACGATCCCTTTTGCAAATGGGGAATTAACTTTATAGTGTGTCACCCTACATCCAATGGTGTCCATAAGTACAACATTGTGGCCATTGGTTATTTTACAAAATGAACAACTACTCGCTTATTTTTTAACCACATTGTCACTTACTTCAGTGTCTCGAAACAATTGTTCTCTGACCGTGGCACACATTTAAAGAATAAATTCTTCCAACAGTTGGATTTTCATTTAGGTTTTATGCACAAGTTCACCACTCTTTACTATCCACGGGCTAATGGCTAGGTGGAGGCTATCAACAAAATATTCAAAACCATGTTATAGTGAATAAATAACAAGCATATATCTATCTGGCACCACAATAGATTTTCATCCTTATAGGCCTATTGAGACATTCATTAAAATTTCCACTGGGTTCATGTTAGGATATTTAGACACTTAGGATTTCATTACGATCAATTTGGTCTAATGTGTCGTTAAGTAAAATTGTGTTTCTTTAGTATGCATTTGTAGTTAGGTAATATGATGATCACAATATGTTCTCGACATAGAGTGATATGATGGCTCCTATTCTCCTCGATCTTAATGACTACATCGATCCATGGCTTAACATTCGATTGGTCCATGATATCTATTTAAAGAGCATGAAGGGTCATTTGTTGATTGTGAGAAACTCTCTTGTAAATCTCTCTGTAATATTTTTCTTTTGCATTCAAGTGACCAAGTAGATGTTTCCCCACAAGAATTTTATTAGAACAGGGTAAATTCATGAAGGTGGGTAACACTTTTGTGAGAATCGGGTCTCCAAAATTCTAAAAGACCTTTTTTTCAGCCGAAATATGTTTTGTTCGAACCTTTGAACGTTAAATCGAATGGTACCATGAAGACGCCCTTGATTTTTGTGTACAATTTTAGCCAGACGAAATTGTTTCATCCGGTAACATCTTTTCGGCCGAAAGAACTTTTCGACTGAAAGAACCTTTCGGCCAAAAAAATATTTATATATTACCTACACATCGCGATTGTTATAGTTTTTTTCAAGTTGTTGGTTAGTTGATACCGTGTGGTGTTGGCGATAGCGCTAGGCGATAGTGTTTCACGTCATTGCTGTGGGCGGGCGGTCGGGCGGTCGGGTGGACATTGGAGCTGCAAGCGGGCGGGTGTTGGAGCTGTGGGCATTCGGTCCAGATAAATTTATGTCTTCTATCAAAATAGTTTCGACACAATAATTTAACAGTAATTTTCTTGAGGCATTGTCGGTATGGTTTAGTGGTAAATTTTTAATTTTGTCTCAGGGTGGGGGTGTCTCAATATTTACAGTGTTACATTTTTGTTCATCATTCTCCAATTCATTAATTTTATCCAGTCAATATAGCATTGAGCAAAAACGCAGAAGAGTACATCGAAACTCCACTTTCTAATCTATAGCTGCTCCACTTGCGAGAAGAGTATCCCATAATGTTACCATATGTACGTTGTCCACACTCTGTTGAATGCAATTCATTCAAAAACTTGCCCATAAGATAACTACCAATTCCCCACTTCACCCAAACTAGGATTTGCATAACACTTTATACCTATTTGCCAAAACCCTTTACACCCAAAGTTCTTAACACTACGTTGCCTGAGACAATGCACAACATCTCCAAAACTATCATTACCAAAAGCATTATCCTCTCTCTGTCAGTAAGTCCCCTACTATCACTCTGCGCCCTCTGTCTAATTCTCTTGGAAAGACGCAACAAATCCAAAAAAGCCATGAGCAAAGCAATACCAATGCCTGCTATTATAACCATAACTCTAGGTTTAGAGAGAGGCATAGAATGTATACCATTGGCCATTGGCCCCCTTGAAATGAAACAACCAGAGACCAATTAAAAGAGAAAATTAAGTTGACACTACCCACAATAAACAACAACGTCCTCAAACTTAGAATTGATGATGTAAAGGTCAACATTTGGCAAACATGGGTGTAATTGGCATTAGAATTTACCAGATCTCTGACAAGAAACATATTGGCGGGAAACCCAATTTTTTTACTGTCAAGAAGATATTTTCTTATTTCCCTTCTGGCTATCAGGGCACTAGAGAAGCCATCTATTCTTAAATAGACAGTTATTACAACGTTGATTATGACTTCTGATAACCTTGGAAATATTACAGTGATACCTTTGTATCTTTCTATTGTTGAGAGTCCTCCACTCTTATGCATGTAATTTTGAAGGGCATCAAACGCCGTGAATATGACTCCATCAACAGATCTGGTTTCTTCGTCTTCAGACCTTGAAGATTTTAAAGAACTGATCAACAACTTTGTCCAATTATCCAATTATCATTATCCAATTTATTAAATTATTAATTTTTGTTCATCATTATTATCCAATTACAATGTCCAATTTTTGTTCAAACGTGTTAGTGATGAACTTCTAATTTTTAGGTGGGTGTCTGAGCAATTGTAAAATAAATGATTTGTTGACCAGAGTTCATTTTTATTGTTAAAGAAGTTTGATATGTAATTTTTGGGTGTTTTTGAAATGTTGCTTACACCCTCCCTCATTCTACCATTCCATTGTGCATCCAACAAACTCTATTACCTTGCGCTTTCACCTCCAAAGCCTGCGTAAACATTGGATCAACCTAGTTTGCATTCTAGCCGTCAAAATTCAAATCTTCTCCAGACATTTGTGATCCTGCAAACCGATGTACCTTGATGTATGAACCAAGGTGAAAATCAGCCCTCACAACATTCGCAATCCACTTTTCCAGTTCAAAATGTCAGCTACACAACCTGCTGGAATGCCTATATATATTACAAAGGAGACCCCTGACAATTCCTCCAACTGCATAGTCAATTCCAGAACTTGCTGTACAAGAAGCCTTTGCTAGTTAGATATCCCAAGTAATGGAGGTGGAGACATAGCAGACTTATTAGGAGAACTTGATATATAGAGATGGAGATAGATATGAAACCTGGCTATCTATTATTTACTTATAAGGAGCCATGCACGTGGTGCATGCTAATGCAACCAACAACATGGACTTATTGAACCTATATCAATCTAATTTGGTCAAGAATGTTATCCCCCCAAGTGTATAAATTACCATAACTTGTCCATTGATTATGTGAGCACTATAACCCTGAATAACAAATCATAGTGTATAGGAATGGTACCCTAGTCTTGTCCCTTACTCCTGAGTTATTTGAAAGGATGTTATTCTTACACATCAGGATCTGTTTTGGCAAGATATATATGTTAAAACAATTGTAGGCTTGATTTTTTGTTCTTCGTAATTCAATTTTAGTGTTTTTTTTATTTTCTTCATAATTCAATTTTAGTATTAAAAGAAAAGCTAGATTTGTTTTGTTTATGATGAATTTTCCTTCATAGCTTAGTTACTTTTCTTTTCAACTGAGTATCCTCATTTTAGATGATTCTGATTAGGTTTCCCCTTTTCTACTTTATACAATAAACAAGGTTTCTCTTTTGGTGTATAAGCTTTCAACCGTGTTTGCCTGGGTTAACTTTAAGTCCTTAGACATGTTGTGATTTGCAAATCTCAAAGCTGTGTTGATTAATATTTAGTGAATATTTTTTATTTTTTACATTGAGATTGTGTTATAATGATTTAAATATCGAGATTGTGTGATAATGATTTAAATATCAGATAGTAATTTTACAATTTTATATTGAGATTGTATTATTTGTATTGGATGGCTTTTCATATTTTATTTTCTTGTTATTGGAAATATAATATAGAACTAAATAATTATTACATGGTGAAATTGAAATCAATTATGTGGTGCAATGTTTAATAAATTCTGATAAATGTTAAAATAGATTTTTATTTTGTTATTCTTTGTTGAAATATAATACAAAAGTAAAAGATTATTACATGGTGAAATTGACACCAATCTTGTGGTGCAATGTTTACTAAATTCTTATAAATGTTAGAATAGATTGTTACTATATTAATTTGGAACTGTTGTTTATAGTCAATGTACAATTATGGTTTATAACATTTTTTATCTGAAATTTATTTATTTTTATTGGGAAATTATGAATTCAAATAAAATTTATATTTGGGTTAATTAAACATTTAGCTGACATATAATATATGTGAGGCCATGTCCATGTACAAGGACATGCCCAAACTTGGGTCTGTCCCTGTACATGGACAGGGCCATATTCGACCCTGTCCCTTAGCTTAATAAAGGCTATGTGTTACACTATGACCATTACAGACTAATACATAGTTACGGTAAAGATATACAGATTACTGGTAATCATTCTAATCACTTGTTTGTTTATTTGATAGTTACAATCATACCTGTTATATTGAGTTCATGTTAATAAGGGCTATGTTCTCCTATTCAACTTAACCAATCTTTTACCTATGATATACTTAAGCTTCACATTTTATGTCCTTATTTAAACCCATAGCTATCTGTGCCTTACCTGAATAATCTGTACACACCATATACGTAGTTTCCCTAATAAAGGTAATATAATTAAAATCAATACTAATACTGATAATAATCAAAGCATGTAAGCTATCGTAATAACAACTTGATCTCAACTAATATGAAACACACCATGTATAACTTTATGCTCTCTTGTTGTAATTCAAAGTATGAGTTGTAGTGTGACTTATAATTCTATGTTAGTATTACTGCCATTGACCTTTATTCTAGTGAACACAGTAACATCTAACACATAATAAGAGTCAATTTGGCAGGTATAGGTGATAGACATGAACTAATCCCATTATAGCTAACATGAACATACTGCTTATATGGTATAGATACTAGCAATACTAGACTTGAGGAGTTGTCTGAGATTTACCAGTGAATATGGTAACATATGAACAAGGGGAATCAATATGCATACTCTAATATAGGGTGGTCTAGATAATAGCCATAGTATTCCATGGAGATCATACAGATATTAGTGGAATATACCTTAGACTTAGACTCTACACTCTTAACTATATCATAATATTCACATAGCTCATACAGGTAAGATATGAAGTTGATTCCATTGCTTTAGCTCTCTCTTAATCAGAGTAAGTAAAACCCATCTGTATTGGATAAGAGTATGCCCTTTGTAAGACCCCTGTTAATGATGCTACTGGTATAGTTATAGTGTTGCTTATAGTAATAGCTCTATTTACACTATTCAATACGAGTAATAAGGATAAGGAATCCCATAATATATGACAGTTATAACATGTGGAATTGATATAGAAGAGTACCGGTCACTATGCTCATATAACTAGGATCGATAGTAATACAGTGTGACCATGATTGTGCTTATATTACGTAAATATGATAGGTCTCTGCTTCTGTTAGCTTATGATCTTTAACTATCCTATGCCTAATCTGATTCCATTGTAATTCCTCAAATCATTCGTATTACTTGGAGCTAAGCTGGACATCACTCCTAGTTATAGTGTACATACTAGTGAACATACGGTAATCATAGACTATCTGAATCATAGAAGCATTATCATTAGTTAATACATATCCATATTACATATATAGGCAATGGTATACATCTTATCATACATGTTATTACTAATATATCATGACATATACCGTGTTGTTCCAGAGTTTGTGTTTTAAGGCTATAAAACACACCGTCTAGGCATCCAAAAAATAAGTCTTTTAAAACAAAGAAATAAAGAAAACTAGATCAGAGTCGGTCTCTCAACTGTCTCTGTCTTTCTTCCCTTTGTTCTTGGATAGTTA